>CM042668.1:10909579-10922243 GCA_023638005.1 Forsythia suspensa
TATAGTGTTTCTTGATTTAACAACCCATGTACATGAAAAGATGAAAAAACCACGACTAGAATTGAAAATAAGCAAAAATACCTAGATCGCACGAACAGCGCATTGCCGCGGTTTGCAAAAGTCAAACCGCGGTCACGCCGCGACAAACAGTGGGAAAATGGCCAAAATTGGTTCCAATCCATATTTGCACACTTGGTCCTCCAAGGTTTAACATGTATTTTATTTGATCCCTTGTTCATAATTTGTCATTTTTCTCGTTTTTAGTCATCTTATTTGCAGCCTAAGTCCTTCAACTTTGGATTTTATCTTCTTTAGTCCTTTAATTTTTTCTTTCATTTCAATTTAGTCCTCTTTTATTTGCCACTCAAGTCCTTCATCTTTTACATGTTTACGAGTTGGTCCCCACTTCTCCATCTTTGTGCACGTTTAGTCCTTCTTTGCCAATTTTTCTTTGTTTCTCTCCAAATTCATTGGAACTCGTGTTTCAACCTAAAACAATCAAATTAACACACAATTAAGTAAATATTCATTCAAGATTACATACAATTGTTTAGTTTTGACACTACATATAGGCGTAAATCGACACTACAGATAGGTGTAAATCGACACCTATCATGTATACATGGGATTAGCTAAAATCCATAAAGAAATATATGTTGATGAGTTGAATGATTAAATCTTATTCTTAATAAATTTGAAGTCGCAAACATTATATAATAGTATAACCACAAATAAGGTTGTGGATGCATACTTAATGAAAGCTGTGCAACAAACTGCCAGACTCAAGTTTCGTGGAATTTGAAGGTACAAATATATGAATTCAGTTTGCGGGCAACTAATTTTATTGGACATTTAGCTGTCAGTATTTATATTTTCAGCTAGTTCCAAAGAGATGGAAACAGGTCTTATCATTACTTGACAAGAGACTAGCATATAAACTTTGATGTGGTTTTAATAATTTATAAATAAAAATAGAACAGATAAACCCAAAGAAACATTGATTAATGCTAATAAATTCAAATAATTTCAAATTCTAGCTTTTCTTAATGAACAATATTACAAACCCCCCATCCCCCAAATATGATCTTACTGAAGAATGAAGGCAATAAAAACACGGGTAAAGCAAGAAATCAAAAAAAATAAGCTGCGAAAAAAGATACTCACCAAAATCTGATGTAGGCTTCAGATCTCAAACTACAAAAAATAGTTCAAGGAATTACAAATTACAGTTTATTGGAAATCATCGTTAAAAAGTGAATTTGTTTAGAAGAAAGATGTGTTGTAGATTATTAGAATTGGGAAAAAGAGAGTGAATATGATTTCTTAATTGAACTCCTAATTGTTATCGGAAGCAAGAGGTAGTAGTGGCAATGGAGAAGAGAGAGTGGACAAGATGGTGGATTTCAATTTCAAAATTATAAGATACGGTTGTTTTGGGTTTAGAGGTAAATGATATAAATGTCTTTTTACTTTTTATTAAATTTTTTATTTTTATTTTTAATTTTACTTTGGTCAAAGGCTTTTTGAACAAAACTATTGTCAAGAGAGGCCATCTCGCCTCATTCCCCACCACTATCCGTCACTATCTCCCATTTTTTCTTCTTGACAAGAAACAGGAGGACCGGTTTTGCGAAAATCAGATCTAGTTTCACCCAAATATTGAATTATCATCACCACCCACCCCATTTTCGCTCCACACCCTACTACCCCAACAAACCCGACCACCACCACGTCATCACCACCATTGCTTCTAAAGAAATGTTTTAGGTCCATGACACCCACGTTTTTTGATTTCTTTATGTACCCAAAAATTTTCCAAAGCTTTTAGGTCTCTAACCTATAAAAAAAATTGCACTTGTTTGGGTAAATTATTTTTTAGGTGAAGGTGGGAGTAGGAGCCAAAATTAGGGAGAAAGATGGGGTCGGGACAAGCAAGATTATAACTGGGGAATGAAAGTGTTCGTGAAAGGCAAGATTAATACAATAATCATGAAAATTTCTTGTTGAGGTAGAACTTTTGCGATTGGCGATGATGATGGCAAGGAAATTGACCGGCTTTGGTGTCGTGGACTTGTTTACTTTGGTTCAGTCGAGGAGAAATGGAGAAAATAATGGTGGCGGTGGCGCCTAGAGTTTTGGTCTTGGTGGTTGATAAGTATATTTTGTACACTTATTTTGACCATCTTAAAATGGCTTTTGTATTGTGTTTTGAATAATTAGAATAAAGATTCTGTTGATTTTTGTTTTGCTTATTGTCTTTAGAACTAAATCCGAAGTTAGAGGACATTTGAGTCAAAAGTGGAAAAAAAGAGACGAGAAAATGGACAAAAGAGCATGACACAGTTCAAGGACCCGTTCAAGCATCGAAAGGCAAGGCCACGAAAAAGAACTAGAAGCACTGCACTTAAGCGAAGGTGATGCCAGCTTTAATGGAAAAACGAGGGTCTTTGTTCGCTCGAGTGGACCAGGGAAAAATTTCACATTATTTTATCTCGATTGAGCGGACGTCCACCGGGTGCACGCTCAACTATTTTAGGCATGTTTTATGGTACGTTTTGGGGATTCTTGTGCACGAAATTTTAGCCCTAACTTGACTATTATAAACATGAGAACTCTTACACTTCTAAAGGGTCGAAAAATTGGAGAACGAAAGAGGCAAAGACACGGTTTTCACCTCGAAAATCTACATCAACTTCAGATTTTATTGGTTTTGAAACTTGAAGGCAAGGAAGATTGTCCAATCTTCAATTGAACATTTCGGGGGCTTGGGATTTCTATTCTAGTTCTTCCATCTTCAAATAATTCGGTTGATGTATTTTCAATTGTCGTTGTGTTTTTTTAAATCAATGATGTTAGGCTAAATAAAATTACGCTAGGATGACGATGTAAACTTTGTGTTTCAAGTTTTTAATTCTAGAATTCTCATTTTTTTTTTATATTTAATTGGTGTTTGATTGATTATTGTCAAGTATTTGTCCTTTTTGAATTAATGATCAACGTTTGAACGTTTTTGTGACTTATTTTGCTTCTGAGGGGTCAAATTATGTTTTAGCAGTTTTTGACAAACAACAAAAAGACCATGAGAGTTAGAGATAATCTTCTGTGCTTTGTGCAATTGTGGTTAAATAATTTAGAGTTTATTGCATTTTGTATACTCGAATCCGTGATAGAAATATTATTAGATCGTATATAAAAATAGATTTAACCCTATTCAAGAGAGATTGTTTGACAAAATAGGATTATTGATTTTCAAGTTAAGCATAATTTGAGTTAATTGTAGGAATTTGAGAATTAAGATGGATCACATTAGTGGAGTTGAAATCCTAGTGTTAACTCTCATTTGAATTTTTCTCTAAGACATCTGTGCAACCTTTTTAAACTACTTACATAGAATATATATAGATAGAATCAATCAAATCATTGTTAAAAATGTGTGTTTTTTTAATTGAGATCGTTTTAATTAAATCAAGGTTAGATTCTCAATTCTCGTGGGATGATACTTTTCTAATCACTACTATTACTTGTCACCAACCTGTATACTTGTGGGATTTTCACCAACAATGGTGGTGGTGGCTGGATGAAAGAAGAATGGTTCTGTTTGGGGTGAGAATTGTGGTGATGGCGGTGACAACGGTGATCATTAGGGTGGTAATGGTTTTAAAGGGTTGGTTTGGAGAAGGAGGTGAATTTTCTTTTTCTTTTTTTATATTCTATCTTTTTATTTAATTATTGTTTATAGAGCACCTATAAGTCATATGTCTGACTTAATGACAAAATTTGACAGAAACTATAAATAGAGATTGACTTTGCTAATTTCTCAATGGTTGGGGACAAAACCCAAACAAAAAATTAGATAAGGACACGGTTGCTACTTTTACCAAAGATTGGGACTAAATATGCAATTTAGAATTTTCTAAATTTAGCCAAACATGCATTTGCATGTTAATATTGACTTGTTAGCACTAAGAAAATAACGAATCATTTTGATCTGTAGAAACATAGTTTTGATGTAGAGGATCTTCAAGGAGGCAACTGCAGAGCATACTTTATGCTACTACTAAGAAAATTCTCTCCATATTGGTCTTCTTGGAGAACCATCTGGAAAGTTTGACTATTTTGTCACTTACACTTCTCATCCATCTAATGATGGCCCAATTGTTCCTACTAGATGGACAGATGATGATAATGAGGACCACAACAGATGACATAAAAATTTGGGTATGCGTGTACCCTTCTGAAAGCCATACCTTCGGTAGATTAGAATGTAGCTCAAGTGTAACAAACTATTCTTGTTCGGTTGCAGGTAAGAGTTGCTGATCAAATTTGGAAGATTGAACACATTCCTTGATCTGAGTTTTTGAAGAGGTGATTAAAGTTCGGACAGTCTTGGAGATGGATTGTTTTGGTTTTGCATAAGCATGATAAGGATTTAGAAGATGGAGGCTAGTAACATGGGTTTTCTCTATCTCTGGTATATGGGTGATTTCATAAAGACCATCAATTTTAGAGGTATTAGATTTACGAAAAGAAGACGGAAGTTGATTATCTTGGAAGATAGGAGATTTTGCAGACATGATAAGCAAAATTTCTTTCTTAATCTTATTCAAAACAAGATAATATCTCTCTAGATATATAATGATAAATAAAAACGTTTGGCTCTGATACCATAACAACGGGGTATAATGATTCACGGTATTCTAGCCCCAAAATAGCATCTTCTTGGCATCAAACACGGGCCTGACTTTTAATCTACCGTAGGTATGGCTTTCAGAAGGGTATACTCATCTCCAATTCGGAGCTGTGCGATTTGCTATTACTACCCATGGTAGAAAATGTCTTCCAACTGTTGCCCGATTAGCACTTCTAGATATTCGTTATGCTAATTATCAACATGCGTGTATTGGTACTGTTGAAACAACATTAAATGCTGGTATAATTTTGGTAACTATGTTATCCAATTTCAACATGCTTATAGCAGATCCCCAACTATTGTCTGTTCTTAACATCTAAGTGCAAATTGTCGGTGCAGTTCCACTGGAATCACATATGGTGCAACTCTTCATTACCAGATGGTGTATTGTATAGAAAATCATTTTCTTGATTTTGTTACACCTCAGGCCACATAAAATGCTCTATTTTTACAAATGGAGATAGACCATCCTAGTTGCATCTATGTTCTAAGACAGATTCCTAGAAATGAACTTCTGATATTGATTCCAGACAATTGGCTTACATCTTATGAACAACATCATCAAGCTTCCAAAAATGCTCAACCCATTCAATCTTCAACCCATAATTTCTGACGAAAGTCAAATGGACAGATTGAAATCATGTTTAAAAGAGAACCCACTCAGAAAAAACCCCCATGTTTTCCAACTCAGTTTGCTTTCACAAAAGCCGAAGCGAATATTCCTATTTATGCTTTTAATTCTAAAGGAAAACCCATTTATGTTCAAACTGACAAAGGCCATATGTATTGGGATGTTTGTTTCTTTAGCAAGTGCAAAAGGAAATCTAAGCCTGTAAAACCATCCAGATAAACCAGTCAACAAAAGCTACAAATGGCCTATGAAGAAAATTCTCCCCATATTGGTCTTCTTGGAGAACCATCTGGAAAGTTTAACTATTTTGTCCTTTACACTCCTCATCCATCTAATGATGGCCCAATTGTTCCCTCTTGGATGGACATATGATGATAATGAGGACCACAACAAATGTCATAAAAATGGGATTGGGATGACAATGATGATCTCGAACTCATCTCCTACAATTTCTCCTATCAACATGTATCATCCACCTCCTCCAAAAAAATTTCCTCCTTAGGTTCCTTTTGACAAGGAATAATCTACTCATTCTTGGAAAATACGAAATCCTACTACTAGAACACCTGATGGATCTCTTGACCAGCTTTCTGCTGCAAAACGAGTTCTGAATTGGCAGTTTGAAAATGCTGCACAACAAAACAAATTCTTACAAAAACTTGATCAAAGTAAACAACAAATTGAAAAGGCTTTACAAAGAATAAACCCAAATCTTGCTTACACCTCTTGAAGCTTGTAGACAAAGAATTGAGGTTGTTTTCCAATGAAATCATGAATCTCCTACACAAAAGACTCCCTTTTGATGATCAAGAAAGAGAACTCAAAAGTTTAAAAGCCCAACTTAATTTCCTTGAAAGCAAAGACACTGTTCCGCCATCTTCTCCATAAATTGTCAGCTTCCCATTTCAATAATCCTCCACAAACGGTAGGACCAATGTATTCCTCTGACTCTTCTAGTTCCTTCCAAGTCCTCTTTATACCAGAAGAATGGAAACAACCTTTCAAAAAGCCAAAACTACCAAAAACCCAAGCAAAATCTACAGTACCAAAAGATCCTCCTCTAAACCCAGAAAACGCCCACAACTGATGATCAAAAATCCTATCTCAGCATTTCTTGAGAGAGAGCTCAAAATCAAACTCCCTTTACTCCTCCAATTTTGCCTATAATCGAAGATCCTGATTCCAACTCTACCGAGTCTTGGGAGTCTTCTAATGATTCATGTAAAGAACAACCTCCTTTTTACATGGCTTATACTCTCTAAACTAGCCATGAAGAACTTGCCCAAGTACCTACTAAAGAAATTGTTCAAGAGGAACCCACTATTGGAGAAATGTCTGAAAAAGATATTGCTAAAAACCTTCATGCTCCTATATCTTTTAACATCCCCGATCCTAGCAATTTTTAGTAAAATTCACTTTTGATGAGGTTCCTCTTCATAAATGGAAAACCAGGTTCCAAGAAATGCAAGCATGGTGCTTTGCAGAACTACAACGACCACACATGACACATGTCTTTGTTATCAAATCTTTTCTAGCAAGGCTTCTTGGATTTTTGAAAGATTGGTTTGATTCTCTTGGTCGATGATCGCCAATTACAATATCTTAATGCTCACACACGATTGAAGGATTCATGGAGCCTTGTATTGGGATTTTTGTGGAAAACAAGATCATTTAAGGATATTGCCCATGAAGAGTTTTTCAAACTCAAGTGTTGTTCTTACAACCCAAAAGATCTTGATAAGCATTTCCAAAATGCGGTAAAACGCTATTATCTCATTGGAAGAATGGATGATCCCAATATCAAACAAGCATATCTAGAATCTATTCCACGTACCACTTGGACAAGAAACATAGCGGATCATTGAAATGAAAGGCTATTCTTTAGGCACCACATCTTTTGGAGAACTTTACAATTTGCTCCAAAGAACCCTCAAGAAACTCTGTAATCAAAGAGCTTTCTTCACAGACATACATACCACTAGCGAGAAAACTTGAAAAGGCATGTGAACGACCTAAATTGAAAATCAAATGTCACCATGATCATAAATCATGTTCTTGCCCGTGAAAAAGAAAAAATCATGTCAAGAAATTCAAATTCTGCAAAGAAAAAAGTATCCTAGATCTATTCTCCGTAAAAGAAGATTTTTCAGACGCAAATTCTCCAGAAAGAAAGGAGATCATTGTTTTATTTGTGGACAAAAAGGTCATTTCGCCAAAAACTTCCCAAAACAGAAGAAAGCTAAACTACTTCAGCAGATTTATGCTACCACCCATGTTGATGATGGAGCAGACATTGAATCTATATTCTCCGAACAGATGAATAGCCTCGACACGCTTTTCATAATCGGAAGAAGATGCTTTTGAATCTCCTATTCCCAGTGATTCTGATGATGATTCTGAAAATTATGATGAATGCTATGGGATACAATTCATCGGTCTAAGTTTTTTAGTACCCATGATTGAAGTGAAAATTTTCCTGCAAATATGATAGACCTATAGTTGTTGCCGGTTGGTTTGACATTGGAGCGACTTGCTCCATCCTAAATCCAACAGTTCTTCCGTCATCCATGTGGAAATCCCATAGACAAATCTTCCAAGCTGCAAACAACGAATATTTCTCTACCGAAATCATAAGTAAACCCGTCAACATTCAGTTCTTCCCAAATTGTTTGATCTCACAAAAACTCCTTGGTTCAACTCTTCTTGGGAAGGATATTGTCATTGGATTTGATATTTCCAACAGCTTTGGACAAAAAGGGTCATTCCAAAACACAATGGTTTTCAATATAAATCCCACTTCTTACTACACATTCAGCCAACTACCTATTTTTCAATGACAACACTTCATACCCTCACCAAACTCTTGATTAAAGATTGTTGTGCATAATCTCACACAGATTTCCTCTCTAAATACACAAACCCATTATGGAAGAATCCAACTTTTTTCATATCTCTTCCATTCAAACTCAATGAAGACATCAATCCCATGGAGGCTAGTCATACAGGAATGAGTCCAGAACACCTCCAACTTGCAACCTCAGAACTCACCCAGCTACAGGCCGAAAGACTAATTGAACAAACAAATTCTCAATGGGCATGCTAAGCATTCTATGTTAACAAAAGGACTGAACAAGTTAGGAGAAAGATGAGGCTTGTCATTGATTACAAGCCATTGAATCATTTTCTTGCAGATGACAAATTTCCTCTACCCAACAAAAAAGTTTTATTTACAAATCTTTCTACTTCTAAAATTTTCTCAAAGTTTGATTTGAAAGCAGGTTTCTGGCAACTTGGTATTCTTCCTACAGAGAGACATAAAATCGGGTTCTGTATTCCAAATGTACACTATTAGTGGATAATTATGCCATTTGGACTCAAGACTGCTTCTTCTCTCTTCCAGAAGGCCATCACCCGCATATATCATCCTATCATAAAATCTGCATTTGTTTATATTGATGATAACTTGTTGTTCTCTCCTGATTAATCTTCTCATTCCCGCCATATCTCGATTTTCATAATCTCACCAAGCAGTATGGAGTAATGCTCTCTTAGAAAAAGATGGTCATTGGCGTACCCGAAATCAATTTTATTGGCATGCATATCAAGGACGGACAATACTCCTTGCAACCTCATGTAGGACAAGAGTTATTGAAATTCTCTGATTCAAATCTCTCAAAGAAAGAAGTTCAATAGTTTCTTGGAGTTGTTAATTATATGGCTGACTTTATTGATCATTTATCCACAATCATTAAACCACTTCAAAACATGTTGAAGAAAAATGCACCAATTTGGTCTGCAGAACAAAGTCAAGCTATCCAGAAAATCAAACAAAAGGTTCATGATCTCTCGCCTTTATTCATTCATCACCGATGGGAAAAGGATCTTACAAACCGATGCCGATGATTGACTTGTATTGGGTGGGTGTCCTACTTGAAGATAAAATGGAAAAAGAAACATTTGTGGATATAAAAGTGGTTCATTTTCCGATCTTTGAAAAACATTATCATTCCACTTTCAAAGAAATTATGGCATTGAGAAATTCCAGCCACCTTATTGGTCACCATTTTTCATTGAATGGATATGTTCGCATTTCCAAAAATGCTAAATTTCAAGCAAAAACAAATTCCCAACTCACAGCTTCTTAGGTGGGCCAGATGGTTTTCAAATTTTGATTTTGAAGTCGAGTACATTAACACAATAATCTTCTCCCATATTTACGCTCCGCACTCCAAAATCCCATTTACCCAGTCTATTCCCATCATTTGTATGATGAAACCTTCATCTTCCAAACCATCTTCCTCCCAAGAAAATTACCTAAACATTGACAATTTTCCTCCGTAAAATCCATACCCTCATAGCCAACAAAACACTCAAAACCGTTCGAAAGAACTCATACTAAAATACCATTCCATTGCCATCCAAAACCATGGAATCCATGTTCTTGATGGATTAGGTTTTCACCATGACTACCCATTTTTAAACATCTTCTCTATTGATCCTACTACCTACATTTCCATTTTTCAAAAGAACTTATGTGCCTTTTGTGGTACCTCCTTGAACTTCACCAAATCTCTATCTATTTCAATGCTCAAGCTATGGCCACCAGCTTTCAACTCACTTCAACTCTGAAAACTTATCCCGAGCTTTATCCTAAACCAAATGCCAATGCCAATTTTTTTTTTGAATGGTTCCATCTCATACATCATTGGATGGAAAAATTTCATGTTTATATGGGCAAGTTCAAGGATATTCATGTCATTCTTATTTTTTTTGACAGACATGGTTACTTTACAGAAACAGGATACTACACCAATTTTTCTCATGTTCGTGATTATGCGGTCCAACTTTTTAATCTTCACAAATATTGGGAAACATATCCAAAAGAATTCTGAACGTTTTAGAGGAAAATGGTAGAAGTTAATCAAACAATTCTCCTAGAAATTTGGCCCAGCATTGATGATGACACACCATGGGAATGCTCGCCTTTGCCCTATGCTAAAAAACTCCAACAAGATATTGAAACTCACATGAAGAAAGTTTCTCCTGGATACAATTATTATCATCTTCCCTAACCAGATTCAGATAATTTTGATGTTTCTTGGAGTCAATTATATTTGAGCAGACCTACCCAAAGTTTAGGGCAAACATCTAGATACGATGAAAATACTCCTGAAGGTCAACAACACATATAGAAACTTTGGAAGATGCTCCATGACAACATTTACTATACTACACTGACTAGCTCTCCACATGAACCAATTACCAATTCATAGCAAATCATCACATCACATCAACTTGAAGTAACACAATTCATGATGCATAAATTTCCCAATATCTCCACTGCTCCAAATCCGGATGATTTTGATCCAAATGATCCGATAATCTTGAAAGACTTGAAGAACAAATTTGGGAAAACAAGCACAAAATTGAAAACATGACATGGTGAAAACAACATGGGCTTCTATCTGATTCAGATGATTTTGACACACCCGAACAAATGGCCAACATTGGACCTGTAGATTCCATATTTTATCACGCGTCTCTTTTTTCATTGTTTTAAGTCAGTGCCTATATTATTATTGTTGATTTATGTCACATGTCTGTACTATTGCTACTTTCTTTTCAGTGTTGCTTTAAGTCAGTGTCTGTATTATTATTGTTGCTTTATGTCACAAGTGTGTACTATTCAGTCACGAGACTGAATTATTGTTGTACTTTTAGGTCCCGCACTTGTTTGTCTTGATGATGGATAACCCCTATATAAGACTGATTCCTTTCTTTTGTAGAGCATCAGAAGTTTATGAAAAAATTTCTTGTGTGTTCTTTCATCATGAGTTTCTAAACACTCTCATGTTCTTTCTTAATTTTAGGATAAGTAGTGTTAATATCTGGATGAAAGGTAAGGATATTTTCTTAGTAGTAGCATAAAGTATGCTATGCACGATGCCTCCTTGAGGATCCCCGCATCGAACTATGTTTCTCTGATTAAAACGATCAGTTATGATGAGGTTAATGATTCCAAAAGTCGGGCCCGTATTTGATGCTCGAAGAGGTCGTTTTGGGGATAGAATACCGTGAATCATTATACCCCGTTGTTAATGGTACCTAGTAGTAATACAATTATGCAATGGTTTGTACTATTTATGTTGGAGTATAAATTAAGCCACTTCCTTTAAAAACATAAATATTAGCATGTAAAAATACATTTATTTATGAAGATAATTTTTATAAGGGTTAATTACACTAATGGTTCCCATTCTTTCAGGTTTGTAACGATTTCATCCCATTCTTCTATTTATACTTATAGATGGTCCCCAAATTACTATTTTTTACTATTCTCACAATTTTTGGACAATTTTCCCTATGACTTAAATAAAGTAAAATGATAAGAAAAAATACAATGAAAGCATTGCAATTGGACCCTTAACCTTTTCAAAAGTACAAATAAATCCTAAACTATTTTATTTTATTCGGATAAGTGTTCTTCTCCACCCCACCCCACCTCACCTCACTACCTTGCCTTTGAAAATTATTGGGGAAACTGTTTCCCAAAGAAAAAAGCCTTCACTCTTATCAACCACCACAACCTCCTGACGTTGGTGGTTGCACGCACAATACTGTGGTTGTTGAATCCTTTTCTTCACCTTCTCCTCTTCACCGCCGATTTCAATCATCTTCCCGGATAGACCACACCGCCTCAATCACCCATCGCCTTGATCGTAAAATGCCACGCCCTCCTACATCTTCGCTTCACCGTGGGTGGTCCATTTGCAAAATTACTGAGAGTCGACGAGGAATGTGATGACTTGCTGCCGGTGTCACGATGGAACCGCCCGTCACCGGGCGATAACTAGCCGACATATTGTATAAATTATTATAATGTATACAAATCAATTTGGATGCTGAATTTCTCCGATTAAACATACAATTAATGAATGAAAAATTGTTGAAGAAAATCTGACAGGAAGGAAATGGAGAAATGAACCGATTCAACTTTGTATAAATTTATGTCCAGGAGAAAAAAACAATTTTGATTGAGTGAATGTCAACGTCATATCACTTGGATTTGAGAAGGCGGACTGGTCTACAAGCTCCGGCCAGGGTCGACTATTGGAAAGACCAGAGCGGACGGTGTCGGAGATTTGGGAAAATAGTGAACGGACGGCGGAGTTCGCGACGGCGGATTGTTGAGTGGTGGTGGTTGTGGCGTCGGTTGTGTGTTGAAGATTAGAAATTGGGAGAATTGCTTGGAGAGGAATTAGCCATTTTTTCTTGTAGTTTGTTAATGTGCTTTTTGCTTTGGGAACCGTTTTCCCAATAATTTCCAAATGTGGGGTGGGGTG
>CM042668.1:10922343-10936856 GCA_023638005.1 Forsythia suspensa
CGACTGCCAATGTTATGGTGAATTCGGGAGAGAAACAGAAAGATCAGTAAATAAATTGGTGAGATCAAATGTGTATTTCAAAAAGTGGAAAAATTTGAAAAAAGAAACATTTAGTAAAAGAATTGGAGAGAAAAAGAAACGTAATTAAGTAAATGAATTAGAGAGAGAAACGGTGAGTCAATAAATTGGAGAGAGGAAGGAAAGGTAAATGAATTATCTCCGTTTTAAGTTTTAAGTAAATAAAAATTTGAGAAAAATACAAAACGAAGTGTATTCAAGTTGGATCTGTTGACCTCCGATCTGGTTCTGTCACGATAAATACTAATTATTCAACAATTCAGTGCGAGATGGCCGACCCGTAGTGAAGTTCCATAGCTCTCAGTTCGGACACATTTCCCAATATTGGTTGAAGGCCATCCTGATCTTGAAAACAGTTCGGACTTCGTCCGGGAAATCCAGTTCGGACCCACCAGGTCCAACGTCATATTCACGTCATCAGAATGGTTTATCATGTCCATATGTCAGACGTCCCTTCACATTAAATGCTCTCAAAAAGGGAATGTCTTGTAAGCATTAAATGCCTAGCTTGACCATTTAATGTCTAGTCTAGGTAGGCCATTTAATGCTTGTCTTAGCATTAAATGAAAGGAATCATTACATATTTTCTTATAAATAGGAGGAATAAATGTCCTTCAGGTCGGACATGGAATAGCAAAAGAAAAGCACTCTTACAAAAATTATACAATCTGATCTTCCCATATATATACTTACCCAACTACCACTCAATACGGTTATAACCGAGATCAACGCTTATCTTTAAGTTGGCTTGGAATTAGTACAAACCATTTTCCAACGTCAACAGTTTGGCGCTAGAAGGAGGGGGTGAACCTCCGCATTCCAGAAATTCTCAAGAAAGATCAACTCTTAATCGTAACACTTCAACATAGAAAAGCCTGCGAACATGAGCCGCAGTCATGACTCAAGGTCCGTAGTCAAGGAAGAGCTGAAACCAACATATTGACCTTCCCGGGTCTTGGCGCCGCAGACAACAAGGAGAAACTTCACTCAAACCCATGCCAACGAAGAGACGTTAGTTCTACAAAAACTTGAGTACCTAACTCGAGCTATTGAACGGCTTGAGAAAAACCAAGCCACCACTAGACAAGTCTCTGACTCAGAAGCAGAGTCGCCAACACGTGACATATCCAAGGACTGTCGTGTGAAAAGAAGACTAGAGTTCGGTGACAAGAGCCCACCAGAAAGTAAGGGAGGAAAGAGCATACGCCCCAGTCCTCCCAGGAAAGCCGCCACACAGCGGTCAGCCAGTGTGTTCAACCGCCTAGGACAGCCCTCCCAAGTCCCGCATGAGCAGAAAGTACAAAGAAAGGAAAGAGCCCCATCTATGGCAGCATCAAGTGTGCAAAACACTCCGGATGAACTCGAAGCGATGAAGCGGCGCCGGCGGAGTTGGAAGCAAAACAAAAAACACCGGGAAGATTACACCACCGCGGACACTCTCCATTCACGGAGGATATCTTGGCAAAACCTCCGCCAGAAAAGCTAAAATGCCACGATTAACTAGCTACGAGGATGGCAGCGATCCTATCGGTCATCTCGACAGATACACCTCCCGGATGGAACTCCAAGGAGCGATGATGCAATCATGTGCCGAGCTTTCCCTCTTACCTTCGGGAGCAGAGCGATGAGATGGTTCAAAAAAATTACCACGGCGCTCCATTCGGAGTTCGAATGACTGTTGAGTCGATTCATCTCAACATTTATGGGGGCAAGAACTCGATCCACTCCAAAAGAACGCCTTGTCAGCATCAAACAAGGCCGAACTAAATCGTTAAGGTCCTACATGGACCGATTCAGCAAGAGGATAGTAGAGGTAGATAAAATTTCACGACGCGCGCCACGATGGCGATCTTGTCATGGTTGCGGACAAAAACTCGATTCTGGTGGTCTGTCCATGAGGATGGACCGGCAACATACCAAGAATTCCTGGCTAGAGCTGAAAAGCACATCGGTCTTGAGGAAGCCACCTCGGACCAAGAGAATGACAGTCCGACCAGAGAGACAATGTTAAGGGCAAAGAGAAAGACCTCAAGCCAGAGAAGAAAGAAATCTCAAAGAAAGGACTGGACTTCCAGCATCCAGGTCGGACTAGACCAGCCCCGCCAAGGTTCCAGGGATATCACATCCTTAATACGTCGCTTGAGAACGTCCTAATGAAAACTAAAGACAAGGACATCCTCAAGAAACCCACTCCCATGAGGGCGAACTCATCCGAGCTCAATCAGAGGAAATACTGTAGATATCACCGGTCCGCCGGGCACGACACCGACGATTGCAGAGACTTGAAAGGAGAAATAGAGAGCCTCATCAGGCGAGGCCACCTAAAAGAGTTCCTAGCACGGCCATCTGGAGGAGGTGAGCCACCCCGTCTGCAAGATTGTGCAGAACTTCCACCTCCACCTCAGCAAGGACGAGGTGAGATTCACATGATAGTAGGAGAAAGTCAATACCTGGAAGGATCTAGGAGACAGAGCCGCAAGCTTTCTAGAGAAGCTCATACCAGCTACCAAGTACTGTCAGGCGACATAACTAACCCAGACGCAGAGAAGTTCTCCTTCTCCGAAGACGACGCGTCCCATGTACTGCAGCCACATTTGAATGCACTCGTCATCACCATGCCAGTGTCCGGAATTGATATTCATCGAACACTAGTAGGCGGACGGGAGCTCGTGAATGTTCTATATCCGAGAACGTTCGAGCAAATGGAAATTTACACCCGACATGTCGCCTTTCCGAAGCCCCTACAAGGATTCACTGGGGACTACGTGACTCCGAAGGGGCAAATCGCACTCGTAGTCGAGCTCGGACTACCTCCCTGCCACAGGAGGATCATCGCAGATTTCGTAATCGTAGACCTCCCGTCTAATTACAATGCTATTCTAGGACGACCAATACTGCACGAACTTAAAGCAGCCGCGTCCATCTACCACTATGCTATCAAATTCTCCGCTTCCCACGGGGTGGGAATAGTATGAGGAAGTCAGCTAGTGGCAAGAAGCTGTAACATCACCTTCTCCCGAGTGGAAGTAGACATGCTCCAGGAAGAGCTCGAACTTCCAGAACATAGGTCGAATATGGATAAACCGGAGAAAGACCGGGTGGAAGAATTAGGTCGTCTCGACCCCAGGTCGGACCTACAGGAGAGACAGGCCGAACCGGTGGAAGAGCTAGAACTGATAGAGGTCGACCTCAGTCATCCTGAGAAAGTCCTCCACATCGGAAAAGAGCTCAATGAATCAATAAAGTCCCAACTCACGGCCTTCCTAAAAAGCAACATTGATGTCTTCGCTGGGAATATCTGGGACATGGAGGATAGACCCCAAAATCTCATGCCGCGCATCGAACACAAGCCCGGACGTCAAACCAAAGCAACAGCGCCGACGTCCTCTTAACCCAGAAAGGTATGAAGCCCTCGCCAAAGAAGTCGACAAGCTACTCAAGTGTGGCTTCATCAGAGAATCACTTTACCCTCGATGGGTGGCCAACCCCGTCTTGGTAAAAAAGAGCAACGGGTCTTGGAGAGTATGCATCGACTTCACCGACCTGAACAAAGCATGTCCCAAAGACAGCTTTCCACTCCCTCGAATAGACCAAATGGTGGACGCCACAGCCGGGCATGAGCTGCTGAGCTTTATGGACGCATACTCCGGATACAATCAAATAGCAATGCACGAAAGTGATCAAGAGAATACCTCTTTCATTACTGATCGAGGTTTGTACTACTATCGAGTTATGCCTTTCGGACTGAAAAATGCCGGAGCTACTTATCAACGGTTAGTCAACTCAATGTTTTCCAAACTCATTGGAAAAACCATGGAGGTATACGTTGACGACATGCTTGTCAAAAGTACTAAGGCTGATGATCACATCCAACACCTTGCTGAAATGTTCTCCGTATTGAGAAGGTATAAGATGAAGCTCAATCCTACCAAATGCTCCTTCGGAGTAGGGTCGGGGAAATTCCTGGGTTACATGGTTCACCAGAGGGGTATTGAGGCCAACCCGGAGAAAATTAGAGCTCTTCAAGAAATGAGACCTCCCACCAAAATCAAAGAGGTACAAAGCCTAATCGCCGAATAAGCGGCACTTAGTCGTTTTGTTTCAAAATCAACCGACAAGTGCAAACCCTTCTTTGACGCTCTTCGAGGCGGTAAAGAGCTCAAGTGGAGTAAAGCATGCCATCTAGCCTTTGAAGAACTGAAAAAACAACTAGCACAACCTTCATTGTTATCAAAACCAATGGATGGAGAAGTCCTTACCCTCTATCTCGCGGTCTCACAGCACTCCATCAGCTCAGTGTTGATAAGGTCGGACGAAGGAATCCAACGACCGATGTATTACGTTAGCCAAGCACTACATGATGCCGAGCTCAGATATAGCCCCATGGAAAAGCTGGCATATGCCCTCATCATGTTTGCAAGGAAGCTCAGACCATACTTCTTGCAACATCAATAGAGGTTCTATCAAACTATCCTTTGAGGCAGGTCCTACAAAAACCTGACACATCCGGACGACTCGTGAAATGGACAGTGAGAGCTTGGCGAGTTCGAGCTCCACTTCAGACCGGGTTTCAATCAAAGGTCAAGCTCTAGCCGACTTCGTTGCCAAGTTCAGTCCGGAGCACAAACCTAGTGCCAAACAAGAAGAATGTTGGACTCTCTTCGTGGATGGATCATCAACCGAAACTCTGAAACTTGGAGGTGGAGTGGTCCTGATGAGTCCGGACATGGAACCACTACATCGATCCTTACGATTTGATTTTCATGCCTCTAACAACATGGTGAATATGAGGCTTTGTCGCCGGGTCTAAGGTTTGCAGAAGTATGGGAGCCCTCAAACTATTCAGTATCTGACGACTCCCAGCTAGTAGTCAATCAAATCAACAAGTCCTATCAAACCAAGGACGAGAGGATGGCGTCTTACTCACAGATAGTGGAACAAGAACTCAAATCGTTCAACACCGTCGAGGTCAGGCAAATCCCGAGAACTCAAAACAGTCTCGCCGACGCTCTGGCACTACTCGCTACCAGCGAAGGTATAGTTGAATTGGAAAACATCCCAATCGGGAGAATCGGCGATCCAGCAATTAGTCGGCCCCGAGCACGGCCTAACCATGGCCGATCTAAGACCTAGTTGGACGGACGAGATCATCCAATTCCTAAAGGATGGCAAGGTTCCCCCAGATAGCACCGAGGCAAGAAAATTACGGATCAGAGCAGCTAGGTATACCATCATTGACGACGTCCTATTCAAGAAAGGCTTTCTCCCCCCACCGAGGTGCTTGAAGGGAAAGCGAAGCCAAATATGCCCTCGTGAAGTTCACGAAGGGATATCGGCAACCATCTTGAGGGACGATCACTAGCACACAAAATCTTAAAGCGCGGGGATACTTTTGGCCATCACTAAAGAAGGACTCCATCGAATTTGCTAAAAATGCGACAAGTGCGAGGTTCGGCCCCACCATTAGAGCTCACCGGAAGAAGCCGACCTCGATCCTCGAGTCCATGGCCGTTCTCAAAATAGGGATTGACCTAATCGGACCTATGCCAAGCTGGAAAAGGTGGAACTAAATATGCCATAGTCGGCAGAGATTACTTCACCAAATGGATGTAAGCGAGAACCGCTAGCTAAGATAATGAACAGAAAACCACGGATTTCATATGGAAATCAATCATCTGTAGGTTCGGAGTTCCCTGCTCAATCGTTACGGATAACGGCAGGCAATTCGATTTTTCTAAACTTAGGTCATTTTGCGAAGAATTGAATATCAAGAAACACTTCTCCACTCCAAATCACCCCGGTCCAACGGTCAAGTCGAGGTAGTAAACAAGATTATCAAGCACACCTTGAAGACTCGCTTGGATGATCCGAAAGGAGCTTGGGCGGAAGAACTCCCAAGCGTGCATATGGTCTTACCGAACAACGTGCCGGTCAAATCACGGAGGAAACACCTTTCTCATCTGGCTTTTGGAACCGAAGTCATCATCCCAGTGAGAGCTCGAACTCCCATCCTTTAGAGTTCGGACTTTTGATGAAAATCGCAGCGGTGATGCCATGACGGTAGAGATCGACCCTCTTTGGAAGAAAGGAGGTCAAAGCGGAATCGAAAAATACAATTTACAAACAAAGAAATGCAAGTTATTATAACACCAAAGTCAGGAAGCAAAAATTCAAAGCTGAGGATTTAGTCTTAAGAAAGGTTTTTCGGCAACAAAAGAGAGCCAAGCAGGAACACTTGCTCCGAACTGGGAAGGACCCTACAAGATCGTCACACTCCTAAAAAACGGAGCTTACGAGCTCTGAAATACAGAAGGACTGTCACTCCCACACCCGTGGAATGCCGAACACCTTAAGAAATACTACCAATAACACTTGTCTACAAAGGCCCATAGGCATGGGCTACTTTTGTTAAAAGAAGCTACGGCTTCCACCTTGTAAACTTCTCGAGTATAAATCAAAGGACATTTGCGAAAATGCTTGCGTTAAAAACCACAGGTCTAGACATAGTCTAAACCTACCTGACACACAAAGTCCCGCAAAGCTAGGACCTGCGTTGAATGACGTAAGTGCTACGTCACCAACAACCAAAACTAAAGTCCCTTCATCCCAAGGACACGCAGTTTTTCAAGGAATACTGATTCATCCACGAGACCAAACTACGTTCCCAAAAAAAAATATAGTTCGTCGGTTGACCGACCTCCACACTATGTATTTTACCGATCTGAATACTTGGAGGGCATCCACACCCCTAAACCAAAATACATTTAAGGTCGGACCACATCCCCAACGATTAATTTTCTCAAGTTTCAGCTCGCCTACATACCAAAGTCGGATCTCTAAAGTTAGAAGTTAATTGATTAATTAACAGACGTCGTCCGAAGTCAGAAGTCCAAAGTCAGATCTCTGATTTTAGAAGTTATTTGATTAATTTTTTGAAGACAGACGTCGTCCAAAGTCAGAAGTCCAAAGTCAGATCTCTGAAGATAGAAGTTAATTGATTAATTAAAGGGCGACGTCCAAGTCAGAAGTCCAAAGTCAAATCTCTAATGTTAGAAGTTATTTGATTAATTTGTTGAAGACAGACGTTGTCCAAAGTCAGAAGTCCAAAGTCAGATCTCTGAAGTTAAAAGTTAATTGATTAATTAACAGACGTCGTGCGAAGTCAGAAGTCCAAAGTTAGATCTCTGATGTTAGAAGTTATTTGATTAATTTTTTGAAGGCAGACGTCGTCCAAAGTCGAAGTCCAAAGTCGGATCTACGAGTTAGAAGTTAATTGATTAATTATGCAGGGCGTCGTCAAGTCGAAGTCCAAAGTCGATCTACGATGTTAGAAGTTAATTGATTAATTAGCGGGCGTCGTCCAGAAGTCAAGTCCAAAGTCGGATCTGCGAGTTAGAAGTTAATTGATTAATTAACAGACGTCGTCCGAAGTCAGAAGTCCAAAGTCAGATCTCTGAAGTTAGAAGTTAATTGATTAATTAACAGACGTCGTCCGAAGTCAGAAGTCCAAAGTCAGATATCTGATGTTAGAAGTTATTTGATTAATTTGTTGAAGACAGACGTCGTCCGAAGTCAGAAGTCCAAAGTCAGATCTCTGAAGTTAGAAGTTAATTGATTAATTAGTTGATTTCAACAAGGCAACAGAACGGCACTGATCATTAGTCAAAATTACATAAGAGATCAAGCATCCGAAGTCGAAACAACAGGGTGGCACTTTATCACAAGAAAAAAAAGAGCTTTAGTCTAATACAATAAAATTCAAAACAATACAAAAAAGAAAGCGGAGTTCAATCTCTCGACCGGCTGATCTACTTCTTTAGAAGATGGAGGATTGAGTGTAGAATTCTTCTTCACTCGGCAAGCTCATCCTTCGTGAAGCTGAACATCCCGCCCCGGACGCTTCTCATTCTTGCCGCCTCAATTAGTTCATCCATCGTGAGGAAGTAGACCATCTCTGCTTTCTGCCGGATAGGCGCGGAAGATTTAAAATCACCACGGCCACATCCCGATCAACGACCTTATCCAAAGAAGCCGTAAGTTCACCCGGCTCTTCTTCTCGACCTCTAGCTCTCGCAGACAAGCTCGGTCTTACTTTTCCTCTCCTCGTCCAGCTCCGCCGCCAATGCCTTTAGCTCAGCCTTCTTCCGCCTCAGCTCCTCATCCTTGCTCATAAGGACGTCCTCGGAGATGGCCCTAAGCTTCTTCTCCTCAGTAAGCTCGGCCAGAACTTTCCTCCCCTCCTCCCTCATAGACTGGACATCGGCTAGCAACCTTCCTATTCTCTCGGCGGTCGAGGTAAGCTGAACTGCCGCCCTGGAAGTATTGACCGACGCCGCGATAATGGACTCCACCGTCCCCATGCCGTCCAGATATTTTTGCTGGGTTGGAGTCCAACTCTTCCCTATCACAGTTATCGTCCTCTTTCTTTGAAGAGGCGGCCGACGATATCCCTCCCGGTGGGGAGTTGGACCCAAAGAAGTCACGGATTGGTTTGGGAATCGAACCACCTGAGCTTCACATACTCCTCATCCTTATCCGGAGTCGACCCCAGGATACACAAAGGAGCTGCAGCGGTGACGGAGGTCGGGAGGCGATGGCGAGGACGGCGCGGCTGACGAAGGAAGGAAGTTATCTCCTCGACGCTCCCGTCTTTGGATCGAGACGCTCGGGGGATCCAGGCCCAGTTCCGCCGAGGTCGAGCATCAGCACTGATTGTCCATTGGGACTTTTCTCTTGCCCTTCCCTACCGAGCTTTCTTCTTAAGAAGAGTCAAGAAATCCTTCATTCCTTCGCCGGTTTGACCTGAACAACCAAAGTCAGAACTAAACCTATTGACATGAAAAGAAATGACAAGTAGCCGGCTCGGAAAAACTTACGGGCTTACGGATGACCTGAACTGGACGGAGAGAGGCGAGCTGACACTAAGTTCTCCTCGGCTATCAACGCACTGCTAGAACAGAGATCCTCGCTGATGTCTCTGGACCTCCGGGCTCTATCTGAGGACTCTGGCGTCGGATCTTGAGGAATATACCCTAGGAAGCAAGACAAATGTAGCAGTCGAACGAAATGCAAGTTAATCGAGTAGAACAAGTAAAGAAATACCCTTACTTAGTTCGTGATAACGAACTGGGATGTTCACATCTGGCCTACTATCGTTCAGCGGAGAATTGCCATGGACCTCGGGCGAAGAACCAGAACTTTTTCCAATTTTTTATTGAGTCCGGGTGCAGGTAATGGACGCTACCTCCCGTCTTCGCCTTCACCGAAGCGTACCACCAGCCCGGCCTCTTCCCATCCGACTTAAAAGAATATATGCTGTTAAATTCCCTAATTGAGGGGCGGGGAAAGCCGAGCTTATCCCAGAGGATGAGAAAGCCTATCATGATCCTCCAACCATTAGGACAGAGCTAGGTTGGAGCTATTCTCCACTCACGCAGGAACTTCCTAATGATCCTAGGGAATGGAAGTCTAAGCCCGGCAGCCAGTACGGCCTGGTTCAAAGCCACACAGCCCAACGGTGGATCATCAGCCCGGTCCTCGGGACCGGGGACAAGGAACTCTATCTCATCCGGGACTCTATAAGTCCTATGCCAGTCCCGGAGTTGTTTCTCATTTACTTCAGAAGGAAAGAACCTGCACTTCCAAACCGGGGCCGTCCTAAGCCCTACCTCAACATCCGCCTCCCTCCGTCCTAAAGCTCTAGACCTAACTCTCTCCTCACCACTCGTCTCGGCTTGTGGAGACGACCTATTTGGGAGAGGGACGCCGATTAACGGATCCGGGTGAGGACTTCATCCTCGTTTATCCTTCTACCATCCTACCGAGAGCTAACCTCCTCTACCTCTTCTTCCCGGCCCCTACCGGGAAATGGCTTCCCCCCCACCTCGCCGCCAACCTCGCTAGACATGCTATTGGGACGAAACGAAAGAAAGAAGGAAAGGAATTGAAAGAGAGAAAATGGAGTGGGTACTGACCGTTCTAACCCTCAGGTCTGATCCAATAAACCGCGATGACTTCTAGATCGGAAGATCCCTACCGCTCTGACGTTTAGCTCGGAAAAAGAAAACTCGGAGAAGGGAAAAGCGTTTAAGGTAAGAGCTCGAATGGACCTCCCCGCCCCTATTTATAGACAAGGAAGATAAGGAGTCGGCACCATCAACGCCGCAATGATGACATTGACCAAAGCGTGCCCTCGAGCCACGCAAAAGCCTGACATCACCACTAAGCTTGTCCCACGTGTCAAACAACAAGATGAACTGTCAGAAATATCACACTAACATGGCAGAACCCAGATCAGCACGCACCCGAACCACAACAGGATTTGAAAACCTCCTTTGCCCAAAGTCAAAACAGGTCTTGTGGGGCAATTGTTGACCTCCGATCTGGTTCTGTCACGATAAATACTAATTATTCAACAATTCAGTGCGAGATGGCCGACCCGTAGTGAAGTTCCATAGCTCTCAGTTTGGACACATTTCCCAATATTGGTTGAAGGCCATCCTGATCTTGAAAACAGTTCGGACTTCGTCCGAAATCGATTCGGACCACTTTGGTCCAACGTCATATTCACGTCATCGAATGGTTTATCATGTCCATATGTCAGACGTCCCTTCACATTAAATGCCCTCAAAAAGGGAATGTCTTGTATGCATTAAATGCGTAGCTTGACCATTTAATGCCTAGTCTAGGTAGGCTATTTAATGCCTGTCTTAGCATTAAATGGAAAAAATCATTACATATTTTCCTATAAATAGGAGGAATAAACGTCCTTCAGGTCGGACATGGAATAGCAAAAGAAAAGCACTCTTACAAAAATTATACAATCAGATCTTCCCATATATATACTTACCCAACTACCACTCAATACGGTTATAACCGAGATCAACGCTTATCTTTAAGTTGGCTTGGAATTAGTACAAACTATTTTCCAACGTCAACATGATCATTTTAAAAAATAATTTTTGATGTATCTTTCCTCAACAATCCAAAAACACTACTCCTCTTGTCAATTCGAAGAGATTGCAAAAGTGGAATGGCTGAAGGTTCAAAACAACTCACTGAATGACTATCCGACACAACATATACAAAAAATATGGTAGTGTTCTTTTGCGTTTCAGTTTTGTGTTTTGAGTTTTGAATTTATTTTGAGTTTTGTGTTTTGAGTGTCTATTTTGAGATTTATTAAAATACGTTCTTTTGTCATTCTTGAAAAGCTGCATTTCTCAAAATAGAAAATTAGAAAACACGTTTACTTTGAAATTTTGAGAAATTATTTTGTATAATATTTTATTCAAACAATTATTGATTAAAAACTTGGAATTATTTGGAATTAAAACAATTAAAAATAATTATTGTTGGAATTAAAAAATAATTAAAAACTTGGAATTAAAAATAATTTAAAAAATAATTTTTGGAATTAAAAACTTGGAATTAGTTGGAATTAAAAACAATTAAAAACATGGAATTATTTGAAATTAAAAACAATTAAAAATAATTATTAATTAAAAACAATTATTTTGAAATTAAAAAAATTTAAAACTTGGAATTATTTGGAATTAAAAACAATTAAAAACATTATTAATTAAAAACAATTAAAAACATTATTAATTAAAAAAAAAAAAAGACAGGCAGTGTGACTTGAACCGCTAACCACTTGGAATTAAAAGTGCGCATTCTAAGCCATTTTGAAAAGGAGACACATTTTGTAAATAAAACGCAGAATTTGACTAAATCATCATTTTTCATGTCCAACAGTAAAATGTGTAAAATGTAAAAAAAAAAAAAAAAATGCCGCATCTTCGGACTGGAACGCATGAACCTCCAACACCAAAACGCGTTTTGGCCGTTTTGAAAATTTTCGTGTTAATTTTGTCAAGAAAAGCGGTAAAAATATCATTTTCCGTTTCCTTTGTATTTTTTTTTGTGTTTTAGAAAAGCATTTTCGAAAATGGATAAGTAAATCGTTTTCACTATTTTCAAAAATAGAAAATGGAAAATGAGTTGAAAATGGCAAAAAAAAAAACATGCCCTATGATTACAGATACTATTTTCTTCATCCCTACGATCCAACAAAGTCGATTATCCAAAAAAAAAAAAAGTGGCACCGAGTAAAATTTCGAGTCCTACAAGGTTATCTTTGAACATAAAGAAATCCTAATAACATCTTAGGGTGTGTGTGATTGGAGGAGGGTAGGAAAGAAAACAATTTCCATGTAAATTAGAAAATAAAATCTCATCTCTCTCCTAAGAAAATATTTTCTATGAAATTGGCTAAAAACAAGTTTAAAATGGTTGTCTTTCTAGAATTCATTTTTATTTTCCACATTATATCAAACAGCCAAAGTAAGAAAATATTTTTCTTTGATGTGATATTATTTTTATTGAATGTGACATTTTTCATAGAAAATGGTACAATCAAACATAGCCTTAGTCATGATTAAACAAAATTAATTAGAAAATAATCTATGAAAATTTAGTATTGACAAGAAATTAATATGGTAATAAAACAAAACACGTTTAAAGCATCTCGCCATTTTTCTCCAAGTATGTATTCAACCAAATGAAAACTTGTACATTATGAAATTCTTCAGTAACCTTTCCTCATTTGCACAATATACATTTTAGACTGAAAATACAAATACAAACAAGTCAACAAAATACAAAGAAACTAAGAATCAACCCACAAAGTAAATTAAATAAACTAATATTACCTATTCTTGGTCATTTTTTTTTGCCACTTCGATCTAGGGATTCTGCTCGTCTTCTGCTTACCATCGTTCCCCATAGAAGTTCCACCTCTGTGGTTGAGCAAAACTGGGCTTTCCACATGAAGTGAGTCTTTACTACCCTGAATTGCACAGGTATCCCATCCACATCTTGTGAACGAGCCCAGATGTGCTGTCTCAATTGTGTGTTCACTTAAATTGTCTCACCAATAAAAATGTGACACATTATCAAATAAAGGAATCCGTTGGTTGCCTTAATACTAGATCTCCCTACAGATCGTCTATCTCTCCCCCATGGCAAGTCTATGCTACTGAATACTTCATCATGCAAGTTGAATGGGCACAAAATGTTGTGCCTTCGCTTCCTATCATATGCAATCCAGTGCATTGCATCATTCAAAAAGGCATGTGTCGAACTGTCTTTTGATGTGGCAAAACAATGTGATGGAGCGACAGTACTAATATCCCTCCAAGATTGAGTACCAAGTGTGTAAACTTCAACCGTCGGAACACCTGAATCATGGCCACACCATAAGGGATGCAAAATCTGGACCACCTTAAAATTATTGCCGCGAACATCATAACCAAACCCAAGAACAGGACTATAGATGCCACATTCTGTGTTAAAAAGCCTGGGTGTCGGGACTGCAATAACTTTTCTAATAAAAGGGTTCCACAAATATATACTTCCAGTTCCAGCACTATTAAAATGATCATCTGACAAACATACCAACCCATTGCAGGAACCAACTATCCTAAAGTAGTTATTACCAAAGGCTTGTACTGGGCACTCTACATCTTGATTATAAACCTCAAAATTTTTATTGTTTTGATATACTAAGGAGTGCTCTTTCTTCATGTTCTCATTGTAGCGCCTGAGGAGAATTAGATCACTACTTTCGTCGTGTGAGTATTGTTTGTGGTGCTGACTATTCACAACGTTGTGTTTGAGGTGGGTATTAATGAAAATGTGGCTTGTGATGAGTGTGTGCCATGATTTGCAGACACACGAGCATAGCATGACAGATTTGTAACCTCAAGAAAATTTGTGTCAAAAAGTCTGCTGGAAGAGAATCAGCCATTGTTGCTTTCCTGAATCTTCTTTGACTTCTAATAATTCAGAGAAGATCCACCACCGCTGATGCTTAATGTTTAGAGCTCTGAGAGTGAAGAAAAAGATAACATCAAAAACCAAAGCATACATGTGCCACACATTTAACGAACAAGTCATAAATGACTGCATTTTTGAGTCTGGCACAAGGAGCTGTTATATCAGTATATTCTCTCTTCGAATGATTTTACTGCAGTATTTTAATTGACTGTGTGATATAAACTTGTCTTCTGCTCAAGGTTATCTCTATTAATTAGGTCAAAGCCATCCCCCCTCCAAAAAAAATAAAATAAAAAATTTGAGTCCAATGTTGTCGGTGAAAGTTAACGTCACAAAACAGTAGGCACAGCTAGGTGCACTTGGTTAAACAATCCAATGAACTGGGATTAATATTAAAAAATTTTAGTTGCAGTACAATTTTTCACTTTAATTAATTAAAATATAAAAGAGAATTTCCTGAAAACTTAAACCCTGTTTGGTAATATTTTTGCTTGCAAAACAGTTACACTGAACATATTTATTTCTTTACTGAAAAACATCTAGGGTGCGTTTGATTGCAACATATTTTTCATAGAAAAAATATTTTTTCCACTTATTTT
>CM042668.1:10936956-11003373 GCA_023638005.1 Forsythia suspensa
ACTACATACAAGCTCCTATAATGGTGAATTTATGTGTCTCGCTTAGCATGGTATCACTTCAGTCCCTCCTCTTTCCACATCTCTCAAGACATCTTGTTGAGATGGGTATTGCACTTCTCCAAGATACAATGCCTTAATCCTTTTAGCCCTATGGCTTTCAACTGCCTTCATCCATACACCACTCACAAACTTGAACCTCAGTCGCAATCATGTGTTTTTGTAGTTTACGTAGGTTACTCCAATACCCAAAGTGACTATATTTCTCTTGACACTTCTACTAACCGCCTCTATACATCACATCATGTTCAGTTTGTAGAAGTCATATTTCCCTTTGGCACCTCATCTTATTCCTCATCTCATCATCTTCCAAATCCTATTGTTCTTTCCATGCCTACACCTATCCTTATTCCTTCTGTTGACCTTCAAAAATAGCTGTCAATAGGTTCACCATGCCTCTTTTGCCTACGTGTATTTTACCGACATAGTTGGATAACCACGTCAGCATGTGGATCACGATGGTAAACTGGAAAGAGATTTGGATAGATAATTAAGTATGGGAGAGATTCGTAATAGCTGAGAAAATAGCTTGAGGGCATCTAAACCACAGACCCCCTAACTGTGTTGAAGAACACTTAAGTTAATCGATTGAGAGGACTTGTTTATTATGTATTCGCTCTCTAGATCTTTATCATCATTTTCTTGTAGATATGGCTTTGGTATTTTAGGCCAAAGCCAATTGTCCAGGCCTCATTGATGTATAACAAGTATATATGAAGTTTGGGGATTAAACCTATGAAAGAAATTGGGGTTTCGATCCTTGAGCTCACCAGAAATTGAAGTTTCCATGGTTTATTTACATTTAATTGCAATATATAAATTAGGATTTGTATTATTATAATGAAGATATTCATGTTGAGTTTTCCAAAATCAACCTTCTCCCATTCATAGATTGATTGTAGGGTTAGATGGAGCTCGATGATAAAGGGATTGAGCTATGGGAAAATGGACTTTGGTCAAGAACATGAATAAATGGCAGTTTGCTTTATGATGTTTTAAATTCTGAAATTTATATGTTATGAGATAATTTTGATATGAATGTTAATTGTTAAATTGTCATAAACTTTCTCGGGACTCTATGAAATGATAATTTTAATTTTGTTGAGCATCATAGGATGTTTAAATGATTTAATATTGACCAAGATGAAAACTGTCCGAATTTCTAGCTTGCAAGTACAGTTTCAAACGGACGTCTCGAATAGTATACTTTGGGTTTTGGGATGAAATTTTGTGGGATTGATTACCTATCAATTCTGGTCCTTTGAAACTTTGAATCACCTCGTTCGGATGTCTGTACAATAAGATATGCAAGTTTTGATAATGATGGACAAACTACTCGGGAATTCTGCCTTTCATGTTTTGGAGGTTAATTTGGAGACCCTACGAATTTTATTAAACTCTAAATTTTGGATAGGAGTTAATACATTATTTGATGTTTTATTTTCAAAAATATTAGAATTTTTCAAGGTCTTTTGATAGGAAAATCAGGATTAAAAATGAGTAGTGAAAGCTATCTAGTTTCTATTTTTCATGTACTTTGTATCCCCTTTAGATGACCTTAACCATTCCATAAAATTATGAAATTTTAGTATGTGTTATAAGGATAAGTTGTGGTTATTTGGTTAAAACTTCATAAGTTTTTGTGATCGTTGAGTTGCTCGTTTTATTGCATAAGAAATAAAGGGCAATAAACTTATGTTACAGGTTGTTAACCTCAACTTTAAAGTCCATATAGTTGATAAGTCATATTTGTCAACTTTTATAATAACATCTAGAATTCCGTATTTTTAGTTTACTTCTTGACTTTAAAAGGTAAGAATATGAGAGGCGTGTCGGGGTCTCGTGAGGCGGTTTTGGGCGTCTCATCTTGGTATCGAGTCCGAGTTTTAAATCGGTTCTGAGACTAAGAAAAGTTTAGGAACCAATAGAAAAGCGAATCAAGTAAAAAAACCCTCGGCGAACACTATAAAATAATTTTTTCCTTTTCTCCTAATGTGTATTTATTGAAATATATGATGATTTCATGATTCTTGAAATATGTTACGTGATTACATAAAAGTTTGTATTATATCGGTAATGAGAAAGTTGAAGATGTAAAGGTTCCTCATGGCTATCCTATTTCATCGACGGTCGCCATCCTCAAACCCTCGGTATGATTTTATTTGAGACAAGAAAGAATTATTTCAAGCCATCTAACATTAATTTTATTGAAGTTTAGTTTGCATAATTTTTTTGTTTTGCAATCAAGAGAATACTATATATTTTCTTGAAAGTTTCTTAAATTTTGTTTGGACTTATGTTGGATGGACTTAGGTCAAAATGTCTAAGATGAGGTACCTGCTAAGCAGTCTATCGGTTTACCACATCACCTAGGACTATGAGCTTTAGCGAAACAAGCCTACGAGAACTTTGATTGGACCTTTCCTACCTCAACATATGGAGAAATCCTTCAATCATGGCCAAAGGCGATTAGTTATGGGAATATAATTGGTAAAGCGAGGCTATAGATCACCTTTGTACATTTAGCCCGTTTGGAGTCACGACAAGTAGTATGATTAAGAAAGAAATGTTGAAGGAAAACCCAAACCATATCGATGTCGAGACATATTGCTAATACGAGCATAAATTTGAGCAGTTATCAAAGTATCCACCTCACCTTGTTGATACTGAAGCTAAAAATATCAAAAGGTTTGAGCAAGGATTGAGCACGAATATAAGCTTAATTTTCCTATCCCATAGCTTCACTCTTACAGAAAATTCTAGCTCGGGCCAAGACAGTTTGGTATTATAAAGCCGATTCGGATCGATCCACCCCTCAAAATAAGGGTTTTCCGGGAAGAGAAAGTGGAGTGGACAGGACAAAGGAAAAGAAAATGGCTAGAAAAGAAGCCAAATACCGGATCCAACAACGTCAGCCGGAGCCTACACTCGTCCACCCAAATGTAACAAGACTTACCTAGGAGAGTGCTTGTTTTGGGAAAATGTTTATTACTAGTGTGGAAAACTAGTCCACATGATCATGAATTGTCGAGCCACTTAAAAGAAGAGATGGAAATGAGAAATAAGGAGATAGAAACAAGAATAAGAATGAAAAAGGATAAGTGTTTGCCTACCCAAAAAGCGGATGAGAATCGAACATGAAGCGGTACCCTTATGTTGTCACATTTTCTTGCTTACATGCTTTTCGATTACGAGCAACATATTTTTATCTTCGCATCTTTTATCACTAAGATTAGGCTTACGTGTGATAAATCAGCTAGTACTCTAGAGGTTAGCATCCCTCTGACAAGTCACTTTTACAAATCAACTAGCTAAATCGGTTAAGATAGAAATTGGAAGAAAGGTACTAGAAGCGATTTGTATATCTTAGAAATGAGAGACTTTGACATAATCCTAGGCATGGATTGGTTGGGACGTAACCATGTGTCTATCCAATGCCACAAAAATGAGGTAGTACTTGAAACCAGGAGAAGAGAATTTTGTGTCTCGGGATGAAAAGGTCGGTAGAGGAAAATCTTTCATTGCCTTAGGTAAATCACAACCAAAGGTAACTGTTGAAGACGTAGAGGTGTTATGGAAATTTCTCGACGTGTTTCCTGATGATGTACTAGGAATTCCACCAGACAGGCAACTGGAGTTCACGATTGACTTAGTTCCGAGTGGCACCGATATCTAATGCACCTTATAGAATGGCACGAAGGAATTATAAGAACTAAAACTTCAAGAATTATTGGATATAGGCTTTATTCGACCAAGTGTGTCACCGTGGGGTGCACACGAGTTATTTTGTGAAGAAGAATGATAGATCGATGAGAATGTGCATTGACTATTGGGAATTAAATCGGTTGACGATATAGAATAAGTACCCTCTTCCAAGGATTGAAGATTTGTTTGATCAACGAGAGGATCAAAAGTGTTCTCTAAGATTGACTTGAGATCCGGTACCATCAATTGAAGTTTAAGGCTAGTGACATTCAAAAATAGCTTTTCGAACTCGTTATGGGCATTACGAGTTTGTGGTTATGCCTTTGGCTTAACCGTTGCACCGAAATATTCATGGACCTAATGAGCAGTGTTACATTAATTCTTGGACAAGTTGGTCATAGTTTTCATCGATGACATCTTGATATACTTTGAGAATCGTGAACAACATGAAGAACACCTCGAATAGTGTTGGAGATATTACGAAATGAGAACTTGTACGCCAAATTCAAGAAGTCAATTTTGGCTAGATCGAGTAGGTTTTCTTGGGCACGTAGATTACGACCCAAGGGATTGAAGTCGACCGACCAAAGTGAAAGCGAAATGAATTGGAACCGACCAACCAATCTTTGGAGAAGTGCGTAGTTTCTTAGGGTTAGCCGTTATTACCAAGATTTGTAGAAGGTTTCTCTAAAATTGCTAGATCGTTGACTCGTTAACCAAGAAAGGAGTAAAGTTTTAGTGGGATGACAAATGTGAACAAAGTTTTCAAGAACTTGAGCAACATTTAGTTCTGACTCAGATTAAGCGATCTAGAAGGATCGAAGGATTTGTCATTTATAGTGATTCATCCAAACTAGGTTTGGGATGTGTGTTTATGCAGTATGGAAAAGTGATCGCCTATGCTTCGAGACAACTAAAATCGTATGAACAAAATTATCCAACGCACGACCTAGAATTGGCTACAGTAGTCGCCTTGAAGATATGGCGTCACTATATGTATGGTGGTAAGTGTGATATTTATACAGACCATAAGAGTCTCAAGTATTTCTTTACCCAGAAGGAGCTAAATATAAGACAACAAAGATGGTTGGAGTTAGTGAAGGACTACGACTGTGCAATCCATTATCACCCAGGTAAAGCCAACGTCGTGGGCGATGCCTTAAGCAGAAAGATAGTAGGGTAGTTGACATCAATAATCACAGTACAAGAACAACTAGTAAGGGACTTCGAGAGAATACAGCTAGAAGTTTCAGTACCATCGAGTTAAGTTGCTACAAGAATAACGTCCTTGATGATTTGACCCACTCTTAGAGATCGAATTCTAGAGGCTCAAGATAAGGACCCTTTTTTGCAAAAGATCAATGCCGAAGTTGGTACAGATAAACGCAAGGATTTTAGTTTGAATACAGACGGTGCACTCATGTTCAAAGGAAGATTATGTGTACTGAAGGATGAAAATTTGAGAATAGAAATTTTGGAGGAAGCTCACTCAACCCCTTATACAGCACATCCTAGAGGAACGAAGATGTATCGTGACCTCCGAGACACCTTTTGGTGGAGAAACATGAAGAGAGGTATAGGGTTGTTTGCGAAAAAATGTTTAGTCTGTCAACAAGTCAAAGCAGAACATCAAAGGCCATCAGGACTGTTCAATCCATTAGAAATACCAGAATGGAAGTGAGAACACATAAACATGGACTTCGTAGTAGGTTTTTTGAACTGAGCAAGAGGTCACGACGTCATTTGGGTAATAGTGAACCGGTTGACCAAGTCAGCCCATTTTTTACCAGTAAAGATGACTTTCAACATAGATCAATTAACACAACTATACCTTATAGAGGTTGTTAGGTTGTACAGAACCCCCTTATCAATAGTGTTGGATAGGGATATGAGGTTTACAAGTAAAATTTTGGAAGAGTTTGCAGACAGCCTTAGGCACCAAGCTTAACTTTAGTACTACATATCATCCTCAGACAGATGGACAGTCCGAGCGAACTATTCAAAATTTAGAAGACATGCTTCGGACATGTATTTTGGACTTAGATGGTAACTGGGAGTCCCACTTGCCGTTAGTAGAGTTTGCTTACAATAATAGCTTTCAAGCTACGATAGGGATGGCCCCTTATGAGGCACTTTATGGTAGGAAATGTAGATCTCCAGTACATTGGGATGAAGTTGGAGAAAAGAGAGTGTTAGGGCCTGAAATCGTTAAACGAACAATTCAGGCTATCGATACAATAAGAGCTAGAATAAAATTTGCCGAAGACCAACAAAAAAGTTATGCGGATAAAAGAAGGAAAGTTTTGGAATTCGTAGTTGGCAAAAAGGTTTTCCTCAAGGTTGCACCAATGAATGGCATTCTCCATTTCAGTAAGAAAAGAAAGTTAAGACCTAGGTTCATAGGACCTTTTGAAATACTTGAGAAAATTGGTAATGTCGCTTATCGTCTCGCTTTGCCTCTAGAACTCATAATGGTGCATAATGTATTCCATGTGTCTATGATCGAAAATATGTTCATGACCCAGACACGTGGTAGACTACCACAAAAGTTCATTTTTCCAAACCGTTAGTCAAAGTTCAATTTTCAAACCACGGTGCATAATGTCTTCCAAACCGTTAGTCAAAGTTCAATGGCGAAATCGTAGAGTGGATGAGGTCACTTGGGAGAAAGAAGAAGACATCAAAGCCAAGTACTCCTTCCTATTTCCATCATAAGGTAAATTTCGAGGACGAAATTTTTATAAGGAGTAGAGAATATAAGCATACGAAAATTTAGAATTTTAATTCGGTAAAGTAAAATTCTTAGCAAGTATTTTGGCCACATGTCCATCCAAAGTCCAAACGAGATGATGAGATAAAACAGTCCGAGATGAAAATTGTCCGAATTTTAATTTTGTTGAGCATTAGAGGATGTTTAAATGGTTCAATATTGACCGAGATGAAAACGTCCAAAAATTTCCAGCTTGTAAGTCCGTTTCAAACGGACGCCTTAAATGGTATACTGGTTTTGGTATGAAATATGGTGGAATTGATGACCTATCAATTTTGGTCCTTTGAAACTTGGAATCACATTGTTTAGATGTCGAGAGCAAGATATGAGTTAATACATTATTTTATTAAACTCTAAATTTTGGATATGAGTTGATACATTATTTGATGTTTTATTTTCAAAAATATTAGAATTTTTCAAGGTCTTTTGATTGGAAAATCGGGATTAAAAATGAGTAGTGAAAGCTATCTAGTTTCATTTTCATGTACTTTGTATCCCCTTTAGATGACCTTAATCATTTCATAAAATTATGAAATTTTAGTATGCGTTAAAAGGATAAGTTATGGTTATTTGGTTAAAACTTCATAAGTTTTTGTGATCGTTGGATTGCTCGTTTTATTGCATAAGAAATAAAGGCGATGAAATTTATGTTACAATTAAGTTAACTAGAAGTTTAAAGGTTGTTAACCTCAACTTTAAAGTCCATATAGTTGATAAGTCTTCGTAAACTTTTAAAATAACTTCCTGCATTTTTAGTTTACTCTCGGGCTTTAAAAGGTAAGAATAAGAGAGACGTGTTGGGGCCTCGTAGAGGAGGTTTTGGGACGCACAAACCTCTTTTTCTCCAACCTCCTCGTAATGGAGGGAACAACTTCAAGATCGATGTCATTGCTCCCATCGGATAACTTTGACTTTGACCACCCACAAAGAGTGCCATGTGGTATTGAGGCGAATAATAGTCCTCCAAGTTCGTGACATGCGTCATTTATGTAAGGTCTTGGACTTGATGTGGAGGCACTAGTCAAGTGATGTTGTAGTGTTGCGTGAGTCTTCTTCATAATCTTGATAATAGTTCTCCAATTGTAGAGGTCCTTCCAATATTAGGCGAGGTGTGATTTTGGGATTTACCAAATTTGAAATTTTCGAGTCCTAGATGGTGCCTTGCTTCGTTGAAGACGTGAGGCCCATGCGTGAAAGTTGTATCAAAAACGAAGTCCCAAATAAGAAAGAAGCTTTTTGTTGAGAAGTGGCTTGTTTGCAGAGCCTTCCAATATCGGAGCGTGATATTGGGAGAAGTTGGACGAGGTGGCCCACTAAGTTGATGCTTATGAGGAGTTAAAAATGTTTTGTTTCGTGTCTTTGAAAAGACGGTCAGATAATTATTATGTTTAAATGTTGGTAGATGCATTTATCGAGAAGACTCTCTCGCGCATGTGAACAACACCGGTTCATCTTGGCCTTCCAATGATGTAATGGTTGCATGGTTGTTGTTATTCAAAGGTTGAGATGAAGCCTCTATTTGATGGCTTGGATGGATCTTGATATGATCCAAAGGTCATGGTTAAGAAGCCTCTCGATATAAAGAAAAATTTCTACTTTACATACTTCATGTTTCCTTCATTGTCAAAGCACTTAAGCAAGGTTTTCCCAACGAGATATTTTCCTGCAAGAAAGAGACTTTCACTAATGATATAAAGAAAATTCTCTACTTTACATACTTCATGTTTCCTTCATTGTCAAAGCACTTAAGCAAGGTTTTCCCAACGAGATATTTTCCGCAAGAAAGAGACTTTCACTAATCCAGTCCTTTTTCGACAACCTCATAGTTTTAGGTATCATAAGACTCTTTTGTTATTTTTTCCTTGTAGTTTATTTTCCTTTTGATAAAATAAGAATATCTACTAACTCCGGTGCGCGACATTTCGAGAATCGTTGAAATTGATAAAATGAGCTACATGGAGGCTTTACCGAGCTTGTGGAGGTCTTGCCTATCCGAGGCATTGACACCGCCATTGAAGAGGAGTTGGCTATAGTCCTCGCATCCGGAAATGTTGAGGTGCTTGGGAAAGGCCTCGCCTCTACGCTTTTTCTAGTAGCGAGAGGTGGGCGTGATGGAGGTTCCAACGATTGTAGTAGAGATAGAGCTAGAGATTATAAAGAGAGTGTACAAGGACTCGCGACATAGAGTTCATCATACCGGGGCCCTACAAACGGGTGTGTAGCCGACATGAGGCACCCTCTAGACCCTATTTTTGAAGGATTCTACGGGCTTATGGTTTGGCCCCGATGCAAGTGGTCACAGTTGGAGTCGATCAGAGAGTGTGTTCCTTTGATACATGCATTCGTTTGGCTTTGAAATACCTCTCCAAGTCTTCCAAGTGGTATACCTACCAAGAAGCGCCTAAGAAGAAAGATAAAGTGGAGAAATTGGGTTGGTATTACTTTGGACAATGAGGATCTCATAAGCCCTCGTGATCGATTGTCCTCATCCATCAAGAAGTGGAAGGAGTATTGATTTTGGGTTAGAGATTATGGTAGAAGATAGTAGATGTCCCGAGGCAGACTTGGACGCCCCTAGCATTTATGGCATAGCTAGTAAGTAAAAGGTGGGGTAGTTCAAGTACTTGTTCCACCGTGAATTGTCTTGAGAGTTTCTGATCGAGTGGTTTACGAAAGGCTATTGGAAGATAAGCGGTACAATGTGCTCTTTAGTAAACCCTTTAACTTAGTCGACCGGTCGATGGCCACCAAAGGTATGACCTATTACCTTGTAAATTCTTTTTTAATCAAGAGCCTCTCTAACACTTTGCTTCTTTGTAGTCGACTTGAGTAGGGTAAGCGCCTAAAGCCTCTATTAGCATGTTTGACGGTGCCAAGGTGAAAGAGCTATAACTCGAGCATCCGGATGTTCATCGAAGAAAACCATCGAAGGGATCGGTCGCGTGGCCTCTTGAAAAAGGCTAAGCCCGCCACCGAATGGGTGGAGGATGGCGTGTTGATGGGAGACTCATTTGATGAAGAAGCTGGGCAGGGCCTTGGGAGCCCAAAGCGTAAGGCTCCAATCAAGATCGTCCCATGCCTTCACTGGAGAGGCTTTTAAGGAATAGCAAAGGTAATAGGTCAATCTTCATTGACCCAAAGGCGGCTATTGATAATCTAATTGGTCATCAACTTCCCATTGGCCTCTTAGGCATAGCTCTTCGAGCCTTCGGATTTGGCCTCGCAGTCCCCTAAATATAATGTTAATTTATATGATAGAGCGTGATCGGACCTTTGAGAAGACACGCTGCTTTTTCCTTCTTGGCTGTCGTCCAAGCTCCTAAAGTTTTTATACCTCTATCGCTCATGGCTGGGGCCTCTCATCTCGCCTTTTGGAGAGGGTGCTGGTTTGTGAAAAGGATTGGCGACCCATCATGGGAGATCGATTTCTGCCTAGAGGCCCTCTGCAGGGTGACCGAGTTGGAATTCATTTCATTAGCAAGGTTTTCCAAGTCTCTCATCCTCAATGCTGGTAAAAAGTAATGGAGGCTCTCGATTAGGAGGGGCATCGGAGGATCCCAATCTCCCTCATAGTAGGTTGGATGGGTTGTTCTATAATTATAATATCTTTGACTAGAACTGTTGCACCATGCATGGGAGGAGGAGACTGAGGTTCTGGGTAGAGACTACATAACTCACTCTTGAAGTAGGTCTACCGAGTAATCCCTCCGTACGGTTGTTGGTGGTGGATTGTTGTTCGGGGCCTGGCCATATCCAGTTCCTTATACAAGGTAGGGCCCACTCCACCTTAGTTTCTTTAGAGATTCATGTTTTCATTGATGATCTCCTCTTTATGATTTCCACCACTTGGTCAAAGGTGGTGGGGTTTTTGTTGCGATATCTCTCGAATTTATGTTGAGGCCTCATTTTAAGCGTCGAAAGGGCATTTTTTCATTAATGCGATCGAGGTAGTTCAAGCGCATCACTTGCTTCGCCTTATATAATGGAGGCGCCTGCTGGGATGGACTCGGGTTTGAAATAGTTGATGAAGGTCTTCTTCAACTCGCGTTGAATTGCGCCATTGGAGCTTGTTGTACCACCGTCGTCCCTCTAGTTAGGTAAGGTGGAAAGCTCGCATTTCAAGGTTGGAGAGGCTCCTTGGATGCTTATCTCCATCTTGTAAGTGTTTACGTGGTCCAAGATCATCCTTGCCAGGTAAGAGGTGGTTTTGGCATGAAGTCATGGAGAATTGATACGTTCTTGATCATGGCCGAGAATAAGAGTTTCTCGTCGTCGTCTATTTTCGAATGACCTCTACGGCCTTGGTTCCTCAACTCTAGTGTTTCTCAACAACCGGTACTAGGCCATGTACTCGAGACTTGTTGTTGTAGTTGGTAGCTTCCATAGTGCTAGGGGTCATTGGTGATCGTCGCCGGTGGATGTGGTTAGTACTTAAATTCTTTCATTGCCACCGTCCCCCGGATCTTTTTTCTCGCCATTTCTAGGCGGGCTATGTGGTTATTCCTCATTGGGGCCCGTTCACAGGCATGTTTTCCAGCTTGTTGAAGACATTCACGACGTTGATGGCTTGGGTCTCCTCGTAATGCGGATGAAAGTGGAGGCCTTGTCTGCGCGTTGGTCTCTCCCTGCCGTTCGGCCTTGGGTGGGTTCTGCCTTGGAGCCTTGAGGGGCCAGCTATCATCTTACGGTTTTCCTCTTCATGCGCGCCAATGCTAGGGCACCGAGGGGCGATTTTCCTTGACATGTTTGTTCACTACAAAGAAGCCGTGGCTTGAAGCAGATTTTCCGTTCTTTGAAGCCTCGATCTCAAATACCTAATGGTCACTACCAGGACTATTTTTAACAGCAGACTCGTTGCTTTATTAGGGGTCATTGAGAGAAGTTGCCAATAAATTTTTGTTGATAATAGTGTTTGTCATTACTAAAGATTCATTGACGTGTCCGACCATACCTCTGAGAATGTCAGTTGGTAACGACACATTACTATTATAGCAATTCCATTGGTAATGTCCAACCTTTTACCAGCGAAATTCTCCATTGGTAATTACCACAGCTAGCTTTTACCAGCTGAAATTCCGTTGATAGTCCTAATCGACCATAAAATGTAGCGAAATGACAAAACACTATTACCGGCGAAAATGAGTAGCCAATGTCCCACTAATTTCCGTGGGTAATGGTGCAAAATTTAATAATTTAAAAAACAATAATTTTATATACTTGGTGGATCACGGCCGGAACGCGATTATGAGCTTGAAACTTAACCAATCAAAGTGCCCGACCCAATCTCGGTAAACTTTGTCAAGTATTTTTATTATTTTATTAATTTGGAATGGATGTAGTGTGATTTGAACCTTTGACACACAGTTGTGAAGTTACGGTAGGAGCATTGAGACAAATGAATTCCTGTAATTGTTTTTTGTTTTATAATATACGTTAGTTCAATGAGCAACATTTTCTATAATTTTCTTATAAAGTAAAAATAAATTAGTGAAAATTAAATTCACATAGTATTAACACTTAAACATATTACATTGCACGAAAAAAAATTTATAGTCATAACAAACTCGTAGGAAATGATGATAAACATTATTTGCTTTCTCACATTTCTTAAACCGCGAAATGCCCAACTAAAGTGATGTCGCACAATAGGTAAACCACTCACCTATATTTTCTTCGTATGAGATTATAGTTTGAATCTTTTTTTATTATTGTAATTGCATATATAACTTCGTTATAGAAAATTTGATTGTTAAATGAGTGCTTGTTTCACAATGCTTTTTTTCATCTCCAAAATCTATTTTATTCATTACCCAGGGCCATGAATCGAATTCCTCTTACACACTTTTTGACTTACATTGCATTCTGACAAAATTGCCCTCAATCAATTAAATGTCATTTGAAGTTAAAAGGGCTATTTGGTCATTTCATCTCAAATTCTTTTTAAAAAGTCAAAAACTCATGCTCAAAATAGATTTTGGAGATGAAAACGCCATCTTGAATATGCTACGAATGAAACTTAATTTACTAATAATCCTTAAGTGATTAACATTCAATTCCATATAGTTGAATATTTTTTTTCATTTTCAAAATTTGATTTACATTACTCATGAAAAGTGTAGGGTAACAAGATTTACTCTTCACCAACATTTTCGCTTAAGTCAATGGTTGAAATAGTAATATTACATATAGATTATCTCGTGTATAATAGGTTGAAAAGATTTTTTCGACTTATGATTTACTCTTCACATAAATTTCTTTTATTTGAATAGATAAATTGTATTTTTTTGGTCTTCAAAAAATTGATTTATATCACCTCATGTAATTTCCGTAGGTAATAAGAATCACTTTTCACCAATAGATATTCCGTAGGTGAAAGGTCGAAATATTTTTGGTTTTCAAAATTAATTAATATCACCAATTGCATCACAGAGATAATATGATTCACCCTTCACCAACGGATATTCCGTGGTGAAAGGTCAATAATATTTTGGTTTTCAAAATTACTTAATATCACCATCGAAATTTTCGTAGGTAATATGATTCACTCTTCACCAACGGATATTCGGTGAGGTGAAAGGTCGAAAACATTTTGTTTTCAAAAATTAATTAATATCACCAATGGAATTTTCATAGGTATTATGATTCACTATTCATCCAACGGATATTGCCGTTGGTGAAATGTCAGCTATTTTATGGTTTCAAAATTAATTAATATCACCAATGTAATTGTAGTAGGTAATATGATTCACTCTCAACCAACGTATATTTCACATGAAAGATCGAAATATTTTTGATTTTCAAAATTAATTAATATCACCAACGGAATTTTCAGATGTAATATGATTCAATAACCAACTCCGATATTCACATTGGTGAAAAGTCGATATATTTTTAAGTTTTCAAAAATTAATTAATATCATCAACAGATTTTTCGTAGGTAATATGATTCACTCTTTACAAATAGATATTCTGCTATGAAAGGTCAAAATATTTTTGGTTTCAAAATTAATTAATATCACAACTTGAGAATTTTCATAGGTAATATGATTCACTCTTCACTGACCGGATATTCCGCTGGTGAAAGGCAGATCGTTGAGTGAAAACTTACTACATTTGCCAACGGAAAGAGTCGTCGATTGATCACCGTAGGTGAAAAGGTCATCACTTTACCAACCCGACAATTGAAAGAGCTGACACTATGTAAATTAAAATAATCAGTTGGTAAATTTTCATTGGTGAAAAGACAATTTTTAGTAGTATTTGTCGGACGAATGCTGCATTGTAAGGCGTGAAGTTGAACAATTTGGCTTACAATCACACCATCGTTTTCACTTCTCTGAGTAGGTGAGTATCATCAGCCAAGCGTCTGTGGGGCCTCATCGCTATTAGGAATGTTTTCTCCCAGCATCACCTGCCGGGTTCTTCTAGAGATTCTTATCTTAATTGCTTCTCGCATATTCTTGTTTTGGTGGGTGGATGGGTCCTTTCTTTAAGGAGACCTGCTTATCTCTTCGAAGTTTTAAAGATCCTTGCACGCGCTTTAACAAGTGGTTAAATATGTAGTTTTCCACGGATGAAAGCAACTGCTTGGCTCACTAAAGAAATTACTACCAGCGGGATCTCCACACTTCCTCAGCCTCACGTATATTTTATCAGCAGCATTTGGATGGGGCCATATTAGCCCGGTGGCTCGCCATGGTAAGCTAGAAAGAGATTAGGATAGATATTTTAGTGTGAGAGAGGAAACGCAATAATGGCGTCGGGTAATTATGGCTTGAAGGCCTCGAAACCACATATTCACAGAAAGTTGCTTGGAAAATACTTAGGATTAATCAATGGAGAGAACTGTACGCCATTATGGTTTCAGCTTTTTTGGAGATTTCATATCGTCGCTTTTCTTATAGCTATGGTTTTGGTATTTGTGGGAATGCAAACCATTGGCGGATGCTTTTGATGCGCGGCAAGTGGGCGCAATCCCGAGCGGATCCTCGTGTCGGCCGCAGAGCTAGCGGACTGTAGTAGTGACAAGCCGCGTTGTGCATCGCCTAAATACATCTTTTCAAGTCAGTCGATGTATAGAGTGTCGGATAAAGATGTATTCAACACACAATATAGGTCAAACTTAGTACCGCCTCAGTCTCTATCAACAACATGTTCTCCAACCTCCTCGTAATGAAGAGTAGTAGTCTAGAATGGCCGGGCGTAATTTGTCCCCACTGGGAACTTTTACTTTGTGGGTCAGCATGGGGTGCCACATGGCATTGAGGTGTAACATTCTCCCTTCTACTCTGGTCCATCTCTCGCTCAAGCGAGGACATCCCTGCCCAATAGGAAGGCTCCTCCGAACACCCAGGTCTTCTCTTACTCGAAAGTTACTCAGGCAAAATCAAGCTTGAGTCAATACAAAAATATTTATGTTAAATTTTCTTTACATTATTTTTGGGTGTTCTTATTAATTGTTACATGAATATATAAAATAAAATATTTATTTAGGTAACAATGTAGAAAAAATCGTGCTAATGTTTTATGAACCGTATTGATTTTTTAGTGCCTTTTGGTAAACTTAAACATAGCTTAATTATTATATCATGTCTACATTTTGTTGGTGTTCGACTCCATAAATGAGGTGAAGCAACCTTAAGAACAAATAAATTAAGGTTCAATGTCGTACGTAAGTGATTGAACACAGTCTAGAACTACCCCTGTGGAATGATCACATAGGAGTTCAGCTACAATTAATTAATTGTCCTTTTGACGAAAGATTTGTCGGTTGCTGTTTATTATTATATGATGTTGTTAACTGTAGAATTTTAGGCTATATACACAATTTTACACATTGAGAGTTATATTTATAATGGGTACATAATAAATGAGGATCCGACTATCTCAAATATGAAAATATATTTTTATTGATTACATAAATGAATTCGACTAAAAACAAAGTTAGCCAGCTATATTTACAAATAAGTTTTTTTTTTTTTTTTTACTCTATTTAAGGGTATCTTATAAAATATTTCTAACATTATTTTGCCGCTCTGCTAGATTATGAAAATTAAGTTATTATTCATAAGTTACAAGAACCACATAACAGTGATTTAATCCAAAGTCTAGTGGTTCATGTGGAATATAGGCCAGTGAAGGGAACCAATTACAACAAATTGTATTGACAAAGTGTCTCACTTGAAATTCTCATTTAAGGGGATCAAAAATGCAATGTGTGGACGGACATATACCAATTAAGCAGAGAATCCATTTATTTTCTTAACACCAAATTAGGAGATAATTATAAGGATAAATACATAAGATATTGTTGTTAGATTAAAAATAGTTTTAAATTTAAAACAAGGATACAGATACTAAATCTTTTCATCCCATTTTGAAAGAGTTTTTAATTGGATTCCTGCTCTGAAGTAGTTGGAGAACCATAAAGATCTGGCGTCTATATCTTTTTCTCCCGGACTTTCCAGTTTTCTATGTTCAAAAAATGGTAAATAGTAATTGAGAGATAGACATTAAACTTAAAATTAGCTATCAGAAATTTGTGTGTAGAATTCCTCAAAAGATAAGATAGTTGTGAAAACTTTGGAGGAGCAAACACTAGTTCTCCTAAAGTTTGGTGCATCATAGCGAACGATCCCTATAAATTTTAATTCTGTAAAAATATATATATATATATATATCATAAGTTTTATATGATTTGGATAATTCATAAATGAATCAAATAATATATCATTAATTTTATTCCATATACTGACATTACAATTACATAAGCCTTGAAAATGGACGTCTTATGTATTAAATGAAGACTTTTTAATGATTCCTGTGACAGCAATATGGAGTATTTTAGAATTTCTAGTTTCAATGCTGCGAGTTATTGATTCAGTAGTGCACACTATATTTGGTAATTGAAGAAATCTCATTTGAATGCCACATAGCATGTGTTAAATTAGCGATTGATTATGAACCTTTAAAAAAAGAAATGGGTAAATAAGCACAAACGTCTCAGTGTATCAGTGGTATTGTGGAAAAGCGTTACTGCACATTCAAAATTTTTGGCGTTTTCAGCAGCACCTCATAGTTCCAAAAACAAAGCGTCCTTACATGCAAAATTTTGGCGTTTTCACGCATACCTGCTTGGTTCTGCTCATAAAGCGTCCTTCGGTCAAAATCAGCCATTAACTTGGTAAGTTAGTCCAACCATTTTTTTCACATATATTACTTCTTTGCAAAGGTGGAGGCTTCCATACAATTTCCAAAGTTGCATGGCAAGCCCGATCTCACAAATCGATTAGAAATAGGCTGAAGGAAAGAATTGAGAAGACATTTCTTTAATCGTACCCATGACCATCAAGAAAACAAACAGAAGCTTTTCCCTTGTTCACCATTCGACCTATACATACATACATAATCATTTAATCACACGGTTTTAAAAACCCGAGAAAACATGGTGTGGATTGTACAATATTCCTCAAAGTTAACCCATAATCACGGTGATGATGACTCTAAAGAAGGCTTCGCCGCTGGCCATGATTGCTTTGCAACTTGGACAAAAATGTCCAGCAAGCTAGAAATAGAGGCCAAGTTCAAGCAAATTCCGAAACTTCACGACGTTTTGAGCGACCCGAGCGCGGATCTACGATCTATATGCCTTAGAGAGCGCCTCAAATCGACCAAGCTCCACCGCCTCAAGCAGGCGGCTTGGGGTTATGGGAGGTCAATGCGCCGTCTGACCCGGCCGAACACTTTTCGGTTAATCAGGGACTCCCGATGATATTTTTAAGTGAAATTTTGGGGAAAGTAGTAATGAGTGTTTATGGTAATGTCTGAACAATGGTGGTGTGGGTTGGGGTAAAGAGATGGGTTTTTAGGAGTGCTTCCACGAATGGTGGGACGAGTTATGGAGTGGGGAAAAATGAGGTGGTGGAGTGGGGGATTGAGAAAGGTGCCACCGGTGGAGATTTGGGGGCGGGGCTACCATGTACAATTTGAAATTGCATGAAGCCCCAATTTAAAAGACACAGTAATATATATATGAAAAAAATAGTTGGACTAATTTACCCCTAAGTTAATGTTTGATTTTTTGAGTGAAGGGCGTTTCGTAATGAAAATCCGAGAGGCAAGGGTGAAAATATCTTAAAATTTTGAAGGTAAGGCGTTTTTTTTGGAAATTAAAGTGGTAAGGGTGAAAATGTCAAAATTTTTGAAGGTAGGAGACGTTTTTCAACAATCACACTCTCATTGGTAGGGACATTTTGTGTATTCTTACCCAAAAGGAAATAGATGCTGGGTATTTAGTGCATGTTCTAATTCTCTTTAGTTTTTTTTTTTTATTGAAATGTACTAAAATTTTGTATAAATATTGGGTTAAAAGCACTTGCTGTCTAAAATAATTCTTACCTATGAAAACACTCCTGGTTTATGCTGTTTTGTGCGGTTAAATATTCTTCCCCATTATTTTTTTCCTTATTTCATTACTTAAGCTAATCTGAGTTTTGATGCCCTCATATTTTTATATTTATTTTATTTAACTTACTTAAATTATATTGCGATCTTTAATGTTGAAAGTAAACCGTTAAATTCGTGGGACATTTGGTGCAACCTGGTAGGTGTGAGACTTTTTCTAGATCACATGAGCCTGCAGAATTTTATTTTGTTTCTTATGTGTTATGATCTAATTTAAAACAGTAAACATGCACACCTCATATTTTTGGGTCATGTACCATCTCTCTATATTCTTGAATTTATTTAAGAATAAAATATTTAGAGATAATACTTGACTTTCTATAAATAATTTCCTTCTACAAATTATGAAAATCTTTTTGTATCTTTCTCATATTTTTATTACTCTTATTGCAGATTTTTAGGTTAGAAATAATTCATAATTTAATTATTACTTTAAGGAATGGTGGTTTAAAAATGTAATTTTGGTTCTTGTTCTTCAAGCTCATAGCCATGACGAATCACGATGTAAATGAACAAGATACAAAAGCTTCATTGTTTAAGTTTCAAAGCAAAGTGGTTTTTATCAATCTTATTGAAGAATCAAAACAAATTGAGCTCAATAAACAATTCCAAGTAGCCAGCGTGTCCAATAGCGTTATTATCAATAATATTATTAAGATAATACGTCTCAACATCATTCAATTCTTAATTAATAAATTTGTATATTCTAACCAACAATGTTTTTTTTTAAAATGTGTTAGGGCTGTCCTAGATGATCAACGTGCCATTGAATTTAATTTAAATATGCACTTATAATTCAATTAATTTGGAACAAAATATATAACATATTCATTTTGTTGCCTTCTTTTAAATTTATAACTTACACATAGACTTGCCCTTGGAAAACGTTCATATAGCTTATTTTAACTTGATTGATAATTAGATAAGAATTAAGATTTTGACATACTCATAAAATCAACTAGTCGATATTTAGAATAATAATATAGCTTAATTTTTTTCTTTTTATAATAGAGCCATATAATTAGAATTAAAAACCTTTTTCCTAATTCTACTTCTTGTGTTACAAATATAAAGTCTTTATTTTATTCATGGGATCAAACAATAGTCCATCCCGAAAACTCCTTGCTCTCGATAGTTCCACCGTTTCTTGTCAGATTTTAAGGTTGTACTTGAGGTAATAGAATCATTCTTTTTATTATCTTATCAATTGATGGTTGAATTCATGACGAAGCCCATATGTTTTTATTGGAGTTTGAATAGTTTATTGGATTGCCATTTAGAGATGGAGTAAGGGATGCCGACAAATAGCTAAATCGGAGGAGAGAGGGTGCCCCGCAGGGTTAGGAGGTAGAGCCCTTGAAATTTTCTCAAACCATAATTAATTTGCATATTTTATAAGAATACAATATTTTTTATAAGTCAATAATTTTTTAAAAAGTTCTGAAGTAGTCGTTACATAAAAATATTGAGAATCTGAAACTAAAGGAAAAAATTTATACCCAACCATCTTTTACATAACTACAATTCTTAAATAATAAAATCCTGTCTATTTTATTAACAGCGTCTCTCTCAAAAAAATTGTTATGTAGTCGATGCACAAAAATTGTTTTATAATATAATTTATATCTATTTTATCTAAAACTAATCTATGTAGTTGATGTTACGCAAAATATTTAAACTCTTTAATAGTGTTATATACAATTATATTGTAATTACATATTTAATGAAAGCCATCGAGATAATATTACAAACAAGCTGAAAATAAAATAATATTTCAACAATCAAATAATGGAAGGTGCAACAAATTAAAAAATCAAGCCCAATTTAGATATTAAACTTTCTAAGGTTTGAATTTTGTGTGAATTAAACGCTATCTGGTCTACAATAGTCTTAGTTTGGTAGTGTGGGTATTTACATTGACCAAGAAAAAAAAAAAATTAACAAGTTGAAATTTGGGTAAACTAATATATATATTGATTTTTTATAATTTGCATTGAGCTTCAGGATCACGGGCTTGAGCTCGACTGGACTCTGACCAGTGCTTACCATCCAGGTGCTCTTGTCGCCATTGTTATATATATATATATATATATATATATATATATATATATATATATATATATATATATTGTTGTTAATATTTATTTTGGTTTTGTCAACATTTCTTGTTGTCTTTTTGTTCCTATTAAATCATTCATTAATAAACGTAGTAAAAGAAATTATTATTATTATTAATTCAAACCAAGCGAGATTATATAAATCGGAGATCCGCGTTTTTGACACAAAGTCCGCTTTAAATTTTTATAGGATAACACTTTGGTCTTAATAAATTAATAAACAAATTTATCTTAGCAGGATAATGGTATATAAAGATTTATTTCAAGAAACGAATAATGTTTGGAATTTTAAATAAATGGTAATGACTCTAGGATATTTAAGCACATTGACTTCCATGGGCGACTCGGGACATCTCCGTTTGCTACAAAAAACGTGAATAAAGATCCAAGGTAAGTAAAATCTCCTAGTATTCATTTTGTATATTGCAATGTTAATTATCTAAATGTGTTATATAAATAGCTATTATCGCTTTATATAACATTAATATTCATGTGACATATTCTTGCATGTAATTATGTTAATGCATCCATAAGCATGCAAGAAGTAATGTTTCAAATAATAATATTGTAAAGTATATTTTATTCAAAAATGATAAGTATCCCAAATTTTATAAAGAAATGGTGTGTGCATAGCTATGAAAGGTGTGAGTGAGAAATGGGGTGTGGAGACTAGGCACACGATGAATAATGTTAACTAGCTAATTTCAGACTACCAGAGATCAAACATGTTCCAAATAATAATTGCCCACCACATTCTAATTGGCTAGACAATATTACAAAAAGTGAGCTCACATATCTTATTGTCCCGGATGTCCAAGACTTTGATTCCATATTAGGAATGGACTAGCCATCAAGGCACCAAGGATATGATTAATTGTTATAAGAAAAAAAGTGGTGTTGAGCCCCCAAACATGCTTAGCTTTTCTTTTTAGGAAACAAGGCACGCAGCCCTCTATTCTACAATCAAAACTATGAAGACTTGCCAATTGTTGAACAAGGGTTATGTAGCTTATCTAGCTTGAATAGTGGAGACACTGAAAGACGGATCTTCTGCTGATCAAATCCCAGTGGTTCAAGAATATCCAGGATGTATTCTCGTGATGATCTCCACCGGTTTGCCACCAAAAGGAAGATTAATTTTGCTGCTATTGATTTATTACAAAACGAATACCAATGTCAAAGGCACCATATTATCTCGCCCTGCTCAACTTATAAAAATCAAGGACCAACTCCTAGATCTCTTCGGATAAAGGATATATAAGACCCCAACTTCTTCCACGGGTGCTCCAGCCTTATTTCAACAAAAAAAAAGATGACTGGGTGATTAAGTGCACATGACTATAGGAGAGCTGAACACAGTGACTATTAAGAACAAGTATCTGTAGGCCATGAATTGAGGACTTGTTTGATCAACTCCAAGATCTTAGTTATTTTTCAAAATTGATTTGAGGTTGGGATATCATCAATTAATATCAAGAGAAAGAAGACGTTCAAAATTGCCTTTTGTACTCGATATGGGCATTATGAGTTTTTAGTAATGCCTTTTTGATTTGACAAATGCTCCTGCAACTTTCATGGATATGATGAATTGAGCTTTTAAAGAGTACTTAGATGAGTTTGTCATTGTTTTCTGTTGATGACATCTTGATCTACTCACGATCCAAACAAAGAACACATGAGCATCTTACGTGATTGAAGTGCAAGTTACATGGTGGGATAGGGTACCATTCTTGGGACATATTGTATTAAGATGAGGGATTGGAGTGGACCCTAGAAAGGTTGAAAGTCGTCCGTAACTCGGTCGAGGCCATTGAATGTTGTGGAGATTCATGGTTTCCAAGGTTATTTGGTTATTATCGAAGGTTTGTCCAGGATTTTCAGAATTTCCTCGGCGATTAACCTAGTTAGCCAAGAAGAACATGAAGTTTCAATGGACTCAGACTATGAACAATATTTCCAAGAGTTAAAGAAATGTTTCACTTGATGCGCATATTCTAAACGATTCCATGAGATAACGAAAGGCATTTTCATCTGCACACCCGATGCTCAAAAAAAAAAAGGGCTTGGTTGAATTCTTATGCAACATGGTGTAAGGTAATTGCTTATGACTCCAAACAACTAAGGAATTATGAAAAAAACCACCCAACTCAAGATCTCGAGGATTGGTAACCCAGTCGTCTCTTGCATTGATGATTTGTATTGATGATTTGGAAACGCTATCTATATACAGGATAGATGTGAGATCTATACCAATCATAAAAGTCTTAAGTACTTTTTTCACACAAAGAAGCTAAACATAAAGACAATGTCGATGGTTGGAACTTGTAAAAACTATTACATCAGTGATCAACTGCCACCTCGACAAGGCCAATAATGTGGTAGATGTGCTAAGAAGGAAGACCTCATGGATCAATGCAAACTATATTACCAGACGTATAAAACCATTGTTGGTAGAAATTAAAAAACGTTTAGGTTGGAAATTGTTCCCCGAGACAATGGTCTGCTATTTTTCTAATTGACCACTCAAACCAAAGCCTACTCTGAGAGGATCAAAGCTTTGCAACACTGAAGATCCTCGGGTATTTAAATTTCGGGCCGATGGGACAGACGATGGAAAGAAAAACACCATTTTATTATCACTAATTGATGGAAACTTTGGTATGGTAGCAGACTTTTCGTTCCCCGAAGATGAAGAGTTAAAACGAAGTAATCATGATGGAAGCTTATAATACTCCTTATTCAGATTCACCACGAAGCATGAAGATATTCTCGAGATTTGAGAGAACATTTTAGTAGATTAGCACAAGTCCCGATATAGCGAAATATGTTCGGCACTCATCTTTGGCCTCTGTCAACAAGTCAAGGTTGAAGCATCAACGACCTTCATGCCTCTTGCATCCACTTCATGATACTTAGAATGAAATGAGAACGATCTGATATAGACTTCATTGTTGGTTTTTCTAAGACTTCAAGAAAGGCTACAATTCTATTTAGGTAGTTATAGATCTTCTTACTAAATCAGCGCATTTCTTACCGTTCAAAATTTCTCTATAACATAGAAACGCGATATGTAGAACTACATATGATTGCAGGACTGTCGTGACCCAGAGAGCTCCCACCATCATTCACTCTCTGATAGTGGACCCCAAGTTCAATTTCCCTTGTCTTTAACCTTGTACACAGAGCTCCCCAAATTCTTGATTCTTAGGTTTAGTAAAGCCTTTCCACACCTGCAAACGGACAGGCAAACAGAGAGAAAAATCCGGAATTCTTGAAGGCGTATCACGAAACTGTACTATTAACATCCCCTGTTACTCTGGGATGAACGTCATCAATAGCCAGAGTTTGCCCACAACAACAACCTCCAATCCACCAATGGTACGACAATCCATATAGGCGTTGTGCTGGAAAGCCATCGTACCACTCAAAAGGTCTGTGCTGGAGAAAGAAACTTATCGGGGCCAAAGATTGTCAAACAAATCGCCGAGGCTGTTGAGAAGATTCAACAACCTGATAAAAACCCGCTCAAACTAGAGATTAGAGCCAGCCAAACAAAACAAAAGTTTCCTAAATTTTACATCTAAGTGACATAGCCTTTTGTGCTTGGCACCCACGATGAGTGTAACGACATCTTGGGTCGAAAGGGAAGTTGAGTACCCGGTTTTGTGGGACCCTTTGAAATCTTTGGAAAGGATGAAAGGTTCAATGGCATTGTTGGATAAAGCACTACCACCCTGATTGTCCCAAAGTGCGCAATGTACTCCATGTTTCCCCATATTTGAGATAGCATATCTACTTTTGGCTTCTAAATGACTTTAACCACGTAGTCGTTTGGATCTCATGAGTTTAAACACTCATGATGAGACGCCCAGTAAAGCTTTTAGTAAAAGGCAGACAAACAACTTAGAAGAAAAGGCCATAACTCTAGTCAAAGCACTTTAGGGGAACCATGCCTTATGGATGAGGTGACATGGAGGCGTCTAAAACGATGACGCGGACCAAGCACCATTATTCAATCAGCAAGTTTAATCAGATGAACAAAATCGCCTTAACGTAGTACTGCAAAATCATGACGTCAAAGTACGTGATTTCATCGTGTGCTGATAGTCTAAAAACCTTAAAAGAAGCTAATGTAAATCAAATTGCGCACTAACTTGATTTAACTAGAAAACGAAAGAAATGAGTGAAGCACTTAACAACCTGAGCCCCCGCCACTTGAGTAAAATGCTAAGCTATGGAAAGGACCCCAAAGGTCAAAGAAAGCTTCGGGAGGGATACATGGAAAAGGAAAGAAAAAAGTCTCTCAAATCGGATTAATTTCATCAAAGAAATTTTTGCACTATATATTCACACTACAGAACTTCTTCACATTGTGGTCAATGTCAGTAACTCACCTGCTTACGCATCGCTCTGAATCCAATGCTAGACTATAATTTCAAACTCTTCTCACCGCTTAAACAACGAAGGTATCAAATCCTACAATTTAGTGAGAGATAAATCAAAATACTTTGTAAAATGTCAGCATATGTAGTAATTAGGGAGATGACTCATTTCTATTGTTTATCTAAAAACTTGATTAGTAGACAAACGGAAAAGACAATTCAAAACAATACTAAAGCAAGACAAATTGATACTCAGGAAAAGGTGAATTAAATTGTTATATGGTTGATGCCGCCTATGATCTCCACTTGTTCCCAACTTTCGTTGCAATTTCTGATAATGGATGTTCTAGACATTACTAACGGTAAAGTCCATCTTAGCCTATTTAATTCACAAGAGTCATGCAGGTGGACCTAATTACTTTTTGGTGATGGGCACAGGTAAACTCTGAAGGCATGCACCATCCTAATTGATATATTTTCTCTTAAAAAGATATTACTTTTGTATGAGTTTAAAGCTAACTTGATTAGTATAGGTCAACTATGTGGGATGATAAACACTTAGTTATATGTTCTAAAAATTCATATAAAGTCTTGAAATACTGATGGTAATTGTATTCTATATGGTACCATGGTACCGGGGTCTAGTGATAAATGCTATCTTCCGGACACCAAAAATTACTTCTATCATGTTCTCAAAGACCCATTCCCACCGAGTTGTGGCAATAATGTGGGCTTGGGACATTTGAATTTCATTGATCTGTTGAGACTAAAAAATTCAAGAAATGTAAAAGGTGTTCCTAGCACATTAAAAACCCCGAAGGAGTGTGTGGTTCATGGCCAAAAAGGTAAGCAACCTAAAAAGTACACAAGCAATGTCGGTTTCTTGCTACATCCTCGTGTTAGAACTACTCACATAGATTTGATAGACCTATTTTAAAAACTTAAAGCATATCCCGCAAAAATATATCTTATGTTTATGTATATGAATTTTCTAGATATTACTTTGGGTAGACTCTTAAGAGAAAAGTCCGATATTTTGAAATATTCTAAATTTACACCTAAAATTAACAATAAAGAAAACACCTTTAAGGAATAAAAGCAATGGGGATTCAAGCTGGATCATGAAAAGGGAGCTCTGAAAACGCCAATTTCCAAATTCCTCGTAAAAATATGGCATATTTCATAAAAAGTTTGTCCTCAAAATTCTTGAATGGAAAGTGGAATCAGTGGAAAGAAAAATAGGTGTTTACAAGGGATGGCTAGAGTAATGCTGGGCATTAAGAAATTTCCTATATATCAAATTGAGTTTAAGATCAATAGTATTGCTTGTTATATTCTCAATCATGTGTCATTAAGAACAAGTACCAATCTTACTTCCCCATGAAATACATGGAAAGGAAAAAGTCCGAACCTCAAGCATTTCCATATTGGCCCCTGGTAGCTAACACCTTTATGTGTTAAGTAGATCAGCGAAATATTCTGATAAATTGATCCAAAAAACCCACGAGGGAGAGCTTTATTATTATTTTGAAAAACAATTGGCTCATATAATATTTTAACATGATTACTCAAACTTAACTCATTGATGACACCGATGATCTTCCTTTTATACGTGAATATAATATCTGCCCAGACTCTTGGAAGAAACAGGTTGATGGAAGTCAAAACTACTTCAAGACAACCATGTGTCTAGTCCGACACGGTGAGTTGTGACGACTAAACTACGAACATCAAGTTCCGATGTCTACGCCTCTATTCCCTCAAGTTTGATGTACGCAAATATAAATACTTGAGCAGTAATATGAGAAGGAAACCTTCCCACAGATATAGAAGCCGTAGCACATTAAGCGAATGTACTCTCTAATTTTATGATAAAGGTAAAGGTGACTTGGATGAAATTTGGATAATGAACTTAGAAAGGTTTCATACATTTTCTGGTCGTTAAACCTAAAATATAAGTCAATTTAATTGATTGTTATGAAATTTGGATTTTAGCTATGCATGAAGAGTTTTCAACTCAATTTGAAAGAAATGAAGTGTAGAACTATAATTCTACCAAAGGACACAAATGTGATTAAGAGCAGAAGTGGATATTCAAAATAAATCTGATGAACAACTGCAGCTACTAGAGTCGAAAATAAGGAACACATGACTTGTACCTATGGCTCGGGTTGAATCTAACATTAGACTGCTTACCAAATGTGGCATGTCAAATGAGATCCAAGCTCACCGAAATGGAGTGTCAAAAGTGTTCCTTTTGAACGGATTTCTCCTTGAATAAAAGAAGTCTATATTGAGCCTCAACTGGATTTGTCAGATCCTTATTCTCAACGACCATGTGTTTATACTAAAAAAGCCTTGTACAGATTAAAAAGCAAGCTCTGTGTCTTAGTACTGAATTTTGTGCGCACTCGGCCATGTTCTTGTTGGAATAATGATACAAGAGAAGAGAGTTGACAAAATTTTGTTCATCCAATATCCTCAAAACTATCAATGTACAGGTTGCTAACTTGGCTGATGGTATCATGGCTGGTATTTACGAAAATAAAAAATCGGCAAGAGAGCTCGTTACCTCATGCGAAATGAATTTGAGATGAGTTCTATTTGGTGAACTAAACTTCTTTTTTATGTTTCACATGAGATCAAACATATTGGATCAAGTTGATTTTAAATCCTAAAGGTACGTACACTACAAAATCCTGTAAAAATTTGGTCTCGAATCGCACTGGTCAATCTGAAACCCTATGGCCACGTCCCTGAAGATCCCAAAAGAAGACCAGGATAAGGAGGTCTACTCAGGTTTAAATCTGTTACATGATAGACATTTACTATATCCGACGCATCCGACGGCGTAACATTCGGTGGCTCCAGTCTATCTCTGGCATTATTAAACGTAAGCCAAAGAATCCCATCTTATGGCCGTGTGTTTAATTATTTGCTATACTAATTGCACCGATTTTGGTTTATGGTATACTAATTATACTAACTCTCAATTGGGCGCAAAACATGGACGATGTGAAGAGCACGAGTGGACTGATGTTTCTACACTGGTAACAACTTACTGTACAGTTAAGTAACAAAATTCATTTCCCTTTATCTATTGCATAAAATTGAGTATATTGCTGACTGTGAGCCAAAACTTTTCAGCCACCAAAGATGAAAGTCAAAACGTTAAGTGATCATGGCATCGACCCCAAGATTCCCTTAATTATACTGCGACAAACACCAGCGCCATTACCATTCCCAAAAATCATGTCTCACCACCACCCCAAAGTCCTCATTTGATTACCAGACACTCACTTCCTATTTGATACTCCGGCTGAATGAGTGCCAACCTAACTCCGAAACATTTCAGGACCCGAGTAATCAACTCATTGGATCTTGCCCACCAACCTTAGATCCCACCAGATCTCGTAGGACCCACCCAAAGACCCGCCAGCACTTCCCTGATTTCACCAATATCCTCCATACCCAGTAAGAAGCCAGGCCTTCCTTGTCTATCCCCTGTCTGAACTGTGCTCATATTTGTCTTACATCTTCTCAAAACGCAAAAACAAAAAACAGCCGTCATTGGCAGCACAGCACAATGAAACAAACACATGACTGGTCCATAAACATCGGGATCAACTCTGGATCAATCCAACCAAAGATGTCGTTTCCTTTACTAAACTTATAATAGTATATGCTCGTGACAAGCACATTTTGAGTGACATCTCGATTAGCTCGATCAGGTTCACTACGACCGGGTTTTTATCTTTTTAAGCACGCAGTAATTGTCATTGCGATTCTATGCACAAGATTCATGTCTCCCCGATTAATTACAAGAGTGCCAGGTTATGTTAACAGACAAATTCATTGGAATAGGCAAAGGTCATAACCATAAGTGTGTGTGTAGCCCCACCGATAACGAATGATACATCATGTAGAAAATGGCCACTCCCCACGGCGTGCAAAAAGTTAACTCCATGAACCAAAAAATTCAATATTTCCACTAAAAACAGTACTAGGAAATACATATATATATATAGGTCAACATTTTGAGTAACTCAAAAGAAAAATTACTCATTGTACCCTCATTCCATAACTATATTACTACTTCCTATTTCATTTAAAGACACATATGTAGACGATGGCTAGTTTGAAACACAATCCCCATAATTTATCGCCCAGGACAAATTCAATTTCCATTTACTGGGACCAATATGATTGAACATTTTAGCATGTCGTATCACACACCTCAACACTGCTAACCTAGCCAAAATAACTGAATCCAATTATACGCATGTCTGATCGAAGATTCCTTGCTTGTTTCTGGATATTTTTAGATCGATTATATAATTTTATGGATTGTGAAATTTGGCCCATAAATTAAAAAATATCATTTTATATCCTATAAAAGATTCTCATTGATTTTGTGTGATTGACTTGTGTGGCTTTTTTTGTAGATTTTTAATTAACAATCTAAACTTGGTAGTAAAACTACTGCCATCCACTAAGAACATGCTTTTCGATCTTTTTATTGCTAGTAAAAAAAAGGCATATGTGTTCATTTCACTGACAAAATAATTGAGATATCTAAGGAAAAATTAATCAAATTCCAAATAGATGAATTTCACCTTTGAAAATCTAGTTATGGAAAGCTGTCCTTAACCCATCATGCGTGTGTTTTGGTCACCACCCCTACATGTCTCTTAACGGTTCATCACCGCCCTTTGCAACCCGCTCTCACATGTGCCTGCCAACTTCCTTGCTTTCATTATCAAAAGTTCAAATTCCCCTCTCACCTGATCCTGAATCATTGGTATAAGGTCTGTGTAGGGACAATGAGAAGAACAAAAATGCCCAAAAAATCCATGGAAAGTGAACAAGTCTCTATTGGGTAAAGCCTGTTGAGGGGAGACGATCACCTTCGGGCCCAATCATCACCGCAGACTGATTAGAATGGATGGAGGTGACTACTTCAAATTATGGTAAACCCATAAATGATGGTATTGCTATGGAGGATTACACAGTGCATCATGGCTGTAGATTGCTGTTGATTCACATCTCACATTTATAAGCCTTGCATTTAATTCATGTCATGAAATCCAAGGAGAGCAAAAGCAATATAGACTCCTCATTCAAATTAATCTCAATCACTTCCTTTAGCCCCATCCTTGAAGTCCGTTAAATGTCCACCCAAATGTCGTGTTCCAACCAGTCTGCTCCTAACTGTCTGACGGATTAACCAGACACACCGTAACACCACTCCCTGTTCTTTACCCTCCCAACTTCCAATTCCCTGTGTCCTGTTTACCACAAAAATGAGAGCCATATGTGCGCGCTTGGTGGAGTCTGATCAAACACCCTTATGGTATACGACTATGTGGCAAATGAAATAAAGTGACCATTGTGTGCCTATCTGTCACAAGCAACGACGACAACCATCTAATCCTCGCTAACAATAATAACACGCATCTAAATCAAAATCCATGTTTCTAGGCTCCTGTGATCAAGCAACACTAAAGAAGAAGATTGTTAGAAAATATGAGTGTCTCATATTTTTCACGTTTATTTTAATTTGGCCAAATCAAATTATATTTGCTGGATTTGAATATTCAAAGCTGATGCAATGCTCGACCGGATACGCTGCAGTCGGGCCGAACCTGGGCTGAGATGGTGCGCGATTTTCGCATCACACGAAAGGCGAAGTCCATTCTTATTTGTTTTATGTTGGCGATCCTGACTTCACGGCAAACACGCACAACCCCGTGCCTTCTAGGCAGTGCACATTCTCCTCATACTCCTGACCTGCTTTCAGTATTGAAAATACTCAGAAACACCCCTGACCTTCCCAAACACCCCTCCTCCCACAAACCCTGGAAAACCCTTGGTCTCTCTTTCATGTTCCCACCAACTCCTGTTGTAGATCTTTGAAAGCATGATCTGAATCCCTAATCTGATCATCAAGCAGGCAAGAGTAAAAATCAACAAAGAATCAAGCCTGGATTATACAATCTTGGATCCTTATCCTCTCAAGCTCATCCATGATGAACAAACAAAGACATAAAGCTTCCACTGTTTGGGTTCAAAAGCAAAACCGCTTTCAATCTTATTGAAGAATCAAAAATAAATCTCGATGCTCAAGGAATAATTTCACATCTTGATTTAATTCCTATTTGGCTTTTTTTCTTTTGTGCTGTGCTAACAGTTTCAATCCAAGTGGTAGGATTGGCAACCAAACAATAGAGAAAGCGGCTTACAAAGTCAAGACCCACAAATCTTGATTCCACCCACCAACGTGTCGCGCGGAGAAGCATCAAAAGCGGGAGCCGATATACTATACTCGACTGTCACTTCCTGTTAATCTTTACAAAATCACAAAAACTGATACCACTGGTACTTCTAACGAAAAACCATTAGTATACTGTTTTTACCGTGGCACTGGGGCCCATGGACGTTCACCAATGCCACATCCTGTGCCTCCCTTAGTATCTAATTCCCTCAAAGTTCAGCATCTCAATGTAAACTCGTTGGCAAACCAACACCATTGGGCTAACCCAAGGCAAGTAGTGAGTCAAAATCGCCATCACTGTCACCCCACCAGTCCAACGCCTGTTTAATCAAGACAAACTTCTTTATAAAAATTCCAATTAATCCATGCCTTAAAAACTGCTATCTTGTCATGGAAGAACATATAAACAGACAACGTGATTATTCCTTTTACATTATGAATTATTCTGCTACTTGTGTTCATGTGACTATGCATAAGTAGTAATTAAGGATCGTTCCAGATGACTGAAATTAATTTCAGTTTCTTGCAAAAGGATAAGATTAGTTTTTCAATTATCTCGGATTGTTTTTATTTAGTGAAGGTTGAGATATGTGTATGTATACAATCAGTGGAGCATGTTATCTACTGAGGCAACACAGTTCGCCGGTTAAAGTGCGAGAGTGAGGAAGTCTCACTCGCACGACACAGTCACAGGTTGAGGTCTGATTCTACCTTTGGCATTGAAAAGGCTCTCGCAAGCTTTAGTTAAAAGCAAGCTCTCAAACCCCGCCTCCACCGATAAGCAGACATCTTGAATTTACATTTCTACCGCGGCTCTATTACAGAGTGGTGGGGGGTCCCCGGGTTGGGGTTCAACCTTTAAAATAGTAAATATAGCTTGCAAGAGTATTATACATACAGACAATGGTTTGCATTTAGCAAATGAAAACGTGTTGCTTGGAAAATCATGTCAGGACATATTGATTTGAAGCCAAAAAACATTTTAATTGGAAAATTTGTTAGACATTGATTTCGGGCTAAAAGACATTTTAATTTGAAATATGAGAGGAAGTCGTGATAATTAGATCCCATTTGCCCATTCAAAAATATTTACAATTTAATTTTAATATAATTTTGTATGTACAGGATTGGTTTCTTCTGATGCTCAACAATATTTGTGTGAATATAATTGTTGTATATTCTAGTAATCACAAAAACATATATGTGATATGTTGTTTTACCATAGTGATCGGCAACTTACTACTTTATTCTGAAATCCTGAATGTACCTGGATTCTGGTACCTTGGAAAACCCAAAAAACGATTCAGACTTTGCTAGAGCAATAATATATGTTGTAGTAATACTAGAGTCCTAACATATTACCAAAACATGTCAGAGAACTATCTTACCCACTATTAGACTTCAGGAGCCTTATCCTATCATGTAAGATGTTTGCATCCACCATCTAATCCCAAGTCATTTATGCCCCAACGACAATCAGTCCTTCCGCCTCCCTTGTCCTTCTCTCCTAATCTGGTTTGTCGTGTTGAAACACAATGACCCAGAAGATCCACATGATATCAGAGCCTGATCATGACTTAAATCTGGTCCATATTTCTTCTCCCATCTCAAACCAACTCCATAGCAAACAAACCCTAGTTCTTCATTTTCCTCCTTTCGAGCTGTGTAATCGAAAATCCTCCCCACCTCATTCAACGTGACATTGGCTGAGATTGACACCATACTAGCGTTCACCGTCGGTGAGACGATTCCAGAACAACCGCCATGAGCATCCCAGCCAACGCCCCAAGTGATCTTTATCATGATGGTCTACTCAGCATCAACCCGCCGCGGGCGCCGCGACAACGTCCCACTCACCCTTTGATGCAATGCTGTGCAGGCACCCCAACATCTCAAGTGGTGTGGCCCAGCCTGGACGTCTACATGACGTACGTGTACTGTCTGTCCTCCTGTAGCTTGACCCTGGAAAACTGGGCTACACCTTTGAATCATCCTTAATCTGTGACTGTGTTTCTTTTGACTCCATAACGACAACCAAAAGATGCTTACTTAATTCCAATCCACTAGTGCAAGACTAACTGGCAAGAATCATCTCAGATCGAGTAGCATCATGACGAAGCCAACTCTTCAAAGATAAAAAATTGTGTGGATACGTTAGTGAACCCTACAGGATAGCTAAGAGTGTCAAATGATAATTATACAATGAGAGTAGATGGTTGGGAATCAAGAATGCAAAAATTTTATTTGGATCAAAAATCACATGGAGGGCTTATGATCTAAGATCCGATGTCCTTGTAGGAGAGTATGGGAAACAAAATAGAGTTCCAATTAGAGCTCATTATTAGAGTACACCTTACCCGATGTGAGTTTGATACAATGTATCGGAATGGATTTGATTGCCATGGGTTATTGACACTGCTAAAGATGGGAACATTGAACCAGAGTTGATCGTGGGTGAGTGATTCCTAAGAAGATGATACCCCACTGGCTATTGTTAAATGACTTAGGAGGAGATGATATCATAACGAATTAAAGTAGGACCAAGGGTACGTTGATGAAAATACATCAAGGAAACCCGGCACCAGAATTAATGAAACAAAAAATCCTCAACCAACAAAATCGGGATCTTTGCTAGGCGTTCACGTGTTTATTATAATTAAATACTAATAGATTAGTATTATACCGAATCGATATACGATATTAGATCTTTATCGATTCACGAACTTGGTGCTCCCAATGTTCAAGTCTTCTATGGTATTCTTCAAGTATAGATTACACCGCGTGTAGGCACTTTTTATTTAATCAAAAACTAATTTCGGATGGTGGGTTCTAGAAAACTAAGAAACTAAAATTCAAGTCAAACAAAGACTTGAATTTTCTCTCTTATTTTTCTTAAATGTTCGAATCGATTTATGTCACAAGCAATGTGATATAAATACGCAAGCGCTCGATTACAAACAACGGCAAGAGTCATGATTGCATCCAAGTCCAATTAGTTTAGGATTGATTTAATTACATGTAATCTCGAACTTATATCACAATTACAATCAAGTCTAAAACTTTCATAGTAACTATGATTAAGTCCAAAACATTATCGATTACCACAAGACCTATCCGGACATATATTTTCCAAGCTCAATAATTAGATTACATCTAGTCGACCTTAGACCTCTCGATCTAATTATTAGTCTTTTGCTTTTTCTAGTAAAGGCAAGAGCGCACTCTCGAAATATATAAGATTACATGTGTAATACTTTCCTTTGACCTACCGTATATATAATTCATCCTTGTCGAGATCGATAATTAGGTATGAGCATAAATGACTGTTTTGCCCTTTTAATTATTCTCACTAACTTTAAGTTACATTTTCTTCAACGGTCCCATGAACTAATTCACATATGTCGAAGTTTAGCCGTTGCTAAACACCGAGCTCAGATTATAACCATTCAACATAAAATACTTAAGTTGTCACTCGACCCATTTTCAAGCGACGTTCTTGACACGAATTCGTGTTCTCTACTGCTCATTCTCAAGCTCCCAACTCATCGAGATATTTGATCAACTAAATTGATCTCACCCATTGGTAAATCAAAGAATCATCAAACTAACGAAAAGATATACACAATCTGTCAAGGATTTAGATGAAATACCGGTGATCAAGTGGAATTTAATTATTCGCACGGTCATGCTATATAATTAAATTCTACACGTAGTTTGTTCAATACACTCCAAGTGTACTAGTGTCAACATTAATTCATTTCGCAATATAGACAAATCGCAAACCGAATGATTAAATAGTCAACACTACAACCTTCCAGTATAAGGCACCAACCCTTATACATTAGTTGTGAACAATTTTATTGATGATCAAAATATAAGTTGTGTCACACTATACTTTTCAACGTAAGTACCCAACTTATATTATCATAAGTCATCATTGGCACTTTATTTACATGCTCAATATTAAACAAATGCAATAATAATAAATGAATACAAACCAAAGTTTTATTCAATATAAAATTGTCAATTCATTACAACAAAATTATACTATTTGGGCATACAACCCAACAAACACTACAAAAAATACCCATTTTGCGACAAAAAATGTTGTCGCTAAATAGAGATTTTTCGCCAAATTAATTTAGCGACAACAAGTTGTTTGTTGCGGCATTGTCGTGCTTTAAGTGCTATAGAATGTATTCATGACAATTATCTAACGTTTATTCCAAAACACAATTTACTAGGAAAATGTTTGTTGCAAAAACTATTTTAAAAGTATAACGCTTGTTACCTATTCTATTTTGCAACAAAATATCCTTGTAGTAATATACATTTTCTAATATGTCATGTTTGTCGTAATTTATTTTATAATGAAAATATAGTCATTGCAGAATATATTATAAGATATTCAAAGTTTGTAGTATAAATTATTATGTAACTAGTTTTGTGTAGTTAAATTCATTCAAAACATAGAGAGTTTGTCGCATCATCATTTGCACAACGATGTATATTTGTTGCCTAACTTATGTGGTGACTATTTATATAGGTCGCGTATTATGATTTACAACATATAAAATTGTTACAAATATTTTTGGTGACAATGGATATTCGTTTATATGACATGTTGTGTTTGAAGTTGAATATATTCTACAACACAAAGAGTTTGTCGTGTATCGATGTATAGTTGTTGCTAATTTAGTTTATTTGTACTAATGTATGTCGTGTATTCTATTTTACAACAAATAAAATTGTTGCAAATATTATTTTGTGACAATGAATATTTTTATTTGACAATTTGTAGTTGAATTTATTTTACAACATAGAGAATTTGTCGCGTCAACATTTGTACAACGCTCTATAATTGTTAGCTAATTTATTTTGTAATTATTTATATATCTTCTATTTCACGAATGTAAATATTATTTTGTGTCAATTTGAATTTTCATTGCATAATACTTTCAACAACAATAAATTTTCAACTTCTTGTATCATAGTAGAATTTTTACAAAGATAAACATTTATTTAAAAATGTAACTTACTAGATTAAAAATAACTCATTGGAGACGGTCGTTTAAGACACCCAACCAAGAGTCGAACTTTGGCTTGTTGGAGAGAAAGTGATTTTAGGAGAAAGTTTAAGCCTGTGAATGAACCCAAAATGAAGAAATCATCTACTTTATATAGAAAAGAAAAGGGTAGTGAAAGTTTGAAATTTTCAAATTTTGTTAAGAAAGAAAATGCGGAAATTGAAAATTTTGAGACCTTTTTATAAATTGAAAAGTTTGAAACTTTTTTTATATATATATATAATAATAATAATAATGATAATAATAAATAATTTAATTCATGTTAGCCTTTAAAATGAAGTATTTTAAAGAAACGATTACCATTAAAGGTAGTGAATGTCTTGTTCAAAGACCGATAAGCTAAACTTAAAAAAATGTTCATACTCACTAGTGATAGCAATCACTAATGAGTATGGGCTTATGATGATATTTATGTGTTCAATGTAGAGAGCCCAGCGCTCAACGATAGAACTAAAGATTGAGGACTAGAAAGTTGAGAGCTCTATGTAATACTGATCGACACGAGGCGTCGAACAACCCTCCCGCTTGGGCTCGGTCGGCCGTTTGAAAATTGTGATACCCAAAGATTTTTCACGTGTACGATATCCCATGGTTACAACATAAAGATACTCTCCCCTGCTCACTCTACCTTTCAGGATGAAGACACGTGTCCTCGATGAGTCGGGGTGTTTGCCACGTGGACGAGAGAAATTGTCTATAAATAGCATATCGATTTTATTCCGTATTCTCTCGAAAAACTTTTTATTACATATACTCTACATAACTCCAATATATTTTATATTTTTCTCCTACTAACTCTTAATCGGAGTGGGAACGGGAAGAGCACCGCCACTTTTTTCGTGTTATAAACATGCGCGCCCACCAATTGAAGAAGAGATGACCGATAACGCCAATGAGTAATCTCAAAGCATCCATAAACTCAAACAAAAATCCATCTTAACTAAGATTTTAAGAGCATTAAAAATTATAATATAAAATAAATATTTTAAACAACAACTTATGTTAAACAGAGGAGGTGGCTCGTAAGGAGCACTATAAAGAAGGGATCAAATTTGACCAATAAGCTCATGATAAGCCTATTAGATGGCCTCATTGGTGTATAAAATTTATATAGCATTATAGTTAGATGACAATGGCCCAACCCTCACGTAATGCGTCACACATGAACTAGACTGGTGGCTCAACTCAGCTTGTATGCTGTAATATGCTAAATTTCACCAACCCATCACCAACTTATCTTAATTTTCTTTTTTTTTTCCTTTTTAAATAAATTTTTATACAATCTAATACATTACATCAAATACAATCTTAGATAAATTTAGACTATATAGATATTTTTAAAAGATTAATTTATAAAATTGGGGCTCATGTATTAGTTAATAGATAAACGTCAATTTTCTTTCAAAATAATATTTTTTTGTTAATTGTAAACTATTTGTAGACAATTTTTTTTAAAAAAATACAAATATTAAAAGCATGCTAGTCTTATTGTTTTAAGATATAAGCATGATTTGCTTAAATTAAAAAGTTTACTTATAAGTAAATTTAAAATAAATAATTTACCACACCAAATATATTTTGATTGAAACTTAAATTAAACTAAATTTTAATTAAATCTAAACAATTTTATATTGGATCCTAAGATTTTGAACTAATGTTTATTGGTGACTTTGGCTTAAATCATTTTAGATTGATATTGTTTGAATTATGTATGGGGCTATTAACAAAATAAGTTAATTAGTGTTAATGAGCAAAAAAATTTTAAAATCAAAAAAAATCAAAATCATTGGGCCGCCCAACTAGCCCCGCTAGATGGCCGGGCCATCTTGGCCCGGTTTTATTTGCTAGGCCCAACTCAAGAAGGGGGCTACAAGTCACCCAATTTGCCACCTCTGGTCTAGTGTACATAGTACATTGTCTGGTACAAATTCTTGTTGCATTGTTGGGTTGTGTCTTGGGAATTAGAAACTGAAAAACTGGATGCATGGTTAAAGTTGATGTTAAAGTATTCTCAACAAAGGTTAAAATTTTCCCACAAAGTTGACGTTAAATATTAGTAATTAATACTGGGTACATAAGACTATCATATATTGGTTTCATTTCTCCACAGATATAGTCTCCACATTGACGTTAAATATTAATATTGTTCCCGTTTAATGATTAATTTATTATGGTGTTAATATTCCATGTATCTTACTTCCACGTGCTTTATGTGTGTGTATATATAACCATCTACCTAACAGCGTCTTCACATAAGACACTAATTGAGTTTTACTAATTAGCTATTTCTTGATAAAAGAATTGTACTATTAATTATTTAGTTCTTTCAACTGCGGTATATCAATTTCACTAAAGAAGAGTTTTGGAGCAGAGAGAAAAACGCAATTTAATCACAATTGAGCGTTAGAATAAAATAATTGTCACGCCCTGCTGGGAATCTACCAAGAGACAATCAAATGGGCAGATATAAAAAGTGCGCAATACGTAAGAGTTACAACACATGATTTTGTTTTGTTCCAGCTGAATGTCTTCTATGTGACTCACATGAGCCAAAACACCTTCCACTAGAATAAAATAATATGATCTGACATTCTCTCTTGATAACATACTAGAGCCCGCAAAATAGCTGGCAACTGAAATATTCATAGCTTAATAATAGTTCTTCATTCATCAAATGGATTACTACGAATTAACAATAGAAAAAAGAATTTAGAATCTCAACACAAGAACAAAGCAGTGAACAAGAAGAATGCGACAGTAGGCAGCGTTGCTAAAAGTTTCTCAATTAATACTTAAGACAAATCGATGAATATTTTTGATTTCCCAATCGTAGCTGTAAAAGTCTTTGTATAAATCTCGCGCCACACCTGGTTACTATTCATCCACTTTATAAGAGGTTACTGGTTCGGCAATCAACAACGCATCAGAAGTTCATTACGTAATGTTGGTCCCATTGTAGAGATTTAATTACCGAATTTAGTAATTAAAAAAAAAAAAAAAGTCAAATCGCTATTCCCTTATCTTCATGGGATATTAAATATAGTATCAATGGGTTGTTGCTAACTGGGGTCAGCATTATTGACCTATAAAAGCGAGATTTTGTATCAGAACCAAAACCTTTTGGCTACATTTTTATTCAGGATTAACTGACTTTAAGAATTACATTGGGGATTTTTTTCATAAATGCACCGCTTTTTTCTAAAATAATTCCAAAATGTCTGTTTTATTTATGAATATTTCAACATACTATTTTTTAAAATACTATTATACCTCTACATATTAATTACCGACTGGTAATTGAATATTCAGGGCAGAAGACTATCTATTATTTTATCTAAAATTGAGTATCAAATTGATTCTTTGTCGTGAATAAAATCATTTAATTACCTGATTTGATGGAAATTCATTTATTATAGAATCTTTTATTATTCCTTCTAGTATGTCGAATCTTTAAAATCGTAACTGACTAGAATATATTTATGACAAAATCTTTTTTATTGTTAAGCTCCAGTACATATATTATTTTACTCGGAAATATTGTAATGAATACAAAACAAAACTCATGACCTTTTCAATTTCAACATTTTATACATAACTGTATTACTAATTGAGATGTAAGCGTGAAATGACAGCGTACATCAATTCGTTAATACGCTACGTGTAAAATAATAATAATATAATCTTTAAAGATATCTGAGTGCTACAAAATATCATTTGTATGATTCAGACAGAACGGTATCTAATAATATCATTTGTAATGATACATGGACAAAGGATATAATATCATTTTATATGATAAGCAACAATAGTATTTTAAATACTTTTTGCAGAAATATTACAACCGCAAAACCAACTCTACAATTTTCGTAAGTTCGATATTAACAGAGACATTGGACTCTAAAACCTATTGACATATACATCAATTATGATTTAGATAAGTAACACAATGCTAAATTTAATGAATAAAATTGCTGGATTTCATTATTTTGTAATATATATAACATCATGATACAAATTACTGATTCATATGTGTCTTGTGCGTAAAATAATATAATATAACTATAACATATTAAATAAATATATCTGAGTTGTACAAAATATCATTTGTAATATTCAGGTCGGACATTGATACACAATATCATTTTTCTTTGTTGCATCATACAAAGACCATTAACCCAACTTGCTTACAAATACAAAACCAATTCTAAATTTCAACAACTTCGTTGTCTTTTTTGTTATTCGCGGTGACAGAAGTGTTAGAAGCTCATTATGGTTTTTTCTCGAGCTGACTGATTGCCGACCCACCTTATTCTACTGCGATGCTGGAGTCTCCATAGTTCCAAACGAGATGATGAATTGTGAAAATGCACTCCGATTTAGAGATTTTTGGAAGAAGATTATTTAGATTTTTGAAATAATTTGCACCGGTTAGTACGTGGGAGATTTCTCGTCGGTTTGGAGATTTTCACTTTATTTGTGCTTGATATTCATGGAAAGTTGTCTACGGTTGGCGCGGATTCAAAGCTTTAAAACTAATTTTAACTCATTATTAGAGTCATTATTGGTATTAATTCAATATAGAATTAAGAATGCAGACGAAAACAAGTAAGTTAAATTGTTGAATTTAGAACGGCTTCAAGTTTAGTAGAAGTAGTGGATGTAATTTTTACATTGTATGCAGGTTCTCCCTTCCTAATTGTTAGGTACCATTGGGCCTTTTGGTTTTTAATGTGGAGTGGTATAAGTTGGTAAGTGGGTAGGCAGAAGTCGCAACTGTGTTGATTTTATTTAATTTTTTTTTTATTTTAAACTAAACAAATGCTTAAATTTGTAAATTTGGAGGATGGCTTGTCAAAATACTTAATGTTATGTTTTTATTATGGGTGGTTATATTCACAACACATTTAATTATAAATACACCACATTTTAATTACATAAAAAGTCCTTAGTTTTATTTATTACGTTATTTATGTCTTTAACTTTTTTTTTCATATATTATATCTAACATTCTATTAATTACTATATCTCTTCCAAAGTAGTTTTCTCTAAAATTCTATCGATGCCTTTGAGTGAGGGACCGTACATTGAGGCTGAAATTCATATTTATTTATTTATTTATTTATTTAAAAATCACTTAGGAAAAAGTAGTTTTTTTGTTTTCTTTCAATGAAAATTTTAGATGAACTGCTATGAGACAATATGTGCTATTTAAATGAAGGTTGATAATAAGATCATTTATAGACAAACATCAGGGGTTCTAAATGTAATAATAAGTAAAGTTGATAGACTTTTATATAACGGAATATGGTGTAACGCACTGAGAAAAAATGGTGTGTGAATATCTTTAGCCTTTTATTATTGTTAAATCTTTCTGTTATTGCTTTAATTTTGAGTTTGATTTAAAATTTGACTCTTACCTTTTGCTTTTATATATTAATATTACAGATGAATTTTTTAAAACAAGTAAGATCCTTGTGGCTCCTTATGATATGTTTGGTAGCATTGACGATATGAAGTAACCACTTGATAAAGAGAATGGTGGAAATTAATAAGTGCATTTACTATGTGTTTTTACACGTGGATGAATGGAGAGGCAGTGAGGACCCGACATCGCACTGAAACATTCGTAATGCAACAATGGGGTGTGCATTACCCTATTTTCCGGTCAAATCTGTTAGAGATGGAGAGAAGAAGATTTTCAATAGGGTTGTGGATTAAAAAATTCTGGTTTTCACATACAAGAGAGAATTGGTAGATAAATTATAAAAATTAATTAAATAATATGGTGTACACATTTGGATGAGGATAAATTATAAAAATTAGCCAAAAGAAAACCAGCGTATCTTTTCATGATTTATTAATTATTATAAAAATACAGTAAAATATATATCACGCCGCTCACATTTAGACCTTTGAATTTTGAAATGATGTGACACTTTTTTAATACAATTTACAACTAGTTTTTTTAACCTGCGTGATGCAGCGAATTGTTCTTCTCGATAAGCATTTCAAAAAAAAAATTAAGAAAGTTTATCGGTTATAATCAAATCAAATACGAAAGCATCATATAAATCATGTGTTATAAATCTACATTATCGGGAAACTTTAAAACAACATATTAATCCAAATTTGAGAAAACTTTGAACACCACATTTGTTGCTGAATTGGTTAGTTCTTTATCTCTATCACACAGCATATTCAATTCTAAAACGACGAAAATTCCAGAGACTACAACATAAAGTGTACATGACTAAAACTAATTTTTTTAGATAAAGTCCAGCATGCAAAGAGTTTGCACATATACTTGTCCTCAATCATCAATCCATACTTGTAGCTTGTTGTTTTGTACTATGACAGCCTGTATTATCGAATTTGGCTTTTGAATATTGGAAATGATTTTTTTAAATCAAGCATTAAATGAATCAATTAAAAATAAAAAAATTTGAAAAATTCGTAGTTCACTACACCGTTGATTGCGTAAAATTATCTGCGCACCATCCAACTTTGACCTTCAATATAGATCGGTTTTGTCTAATGATCTCCGGTTGATCTCTACAAAGCATTTAATCAAAGAGGGAAGTTATTGGAAAATTCAAGCTCGAGAGGATATTTGAGTAATGGTCATCGCTTCTTAACGTGGAATAACAGATTCAACAAAAACACAGGATCGACACTAATCAGAGGGAAGCAAGGAGATGCATGCGGAAAACCCGTGGTTACTGACGAGATCTATTGCCACAAAGATGCGCTTTTTCATCGCTACTCATTTTGAGTATTGTGGGTAGGGGTGTTGGTGTCGGAACACCTCGTGCATTAAGAGGCTTGTTGCAACACCCACGACGAATCGTATTGGAAAAATGTTTCCCTTTACCACTAGGCATATATCTACTTTTAGGGATTTTTAGACAATCTCTCACCGTGCCGTCTCACCGACAAAGAAAAGAGATCTTTGTAATCTAGATGCTCGAATCAAAATAATTGTGCTGGCGGAATAGCAACCGCAGTCGCGAAAGTACCCGATGATTACTATAGAGAATGGCCTCAATGGTATTTTTGATTTCTGATGGTGTTCTATATGTGCAAGTGTTCTTAGACATGTGAAATGTGTTTACAGCTGTACATGGCCAACTTAGGTAAGTGGACAGTATTGTAGAGTTATAATGAACATGCAGAATGTGTATAAACAGGGATGTGAAAAAGAGGTGTCACCATAGAAAAGGTTTTTGAGGATGCACCTACAATTGTGGAATAGATGAAAAAGCTTGAACTTTGTCTATTAAATGAAATTCTAAAATCGCTCATAGACTACCATGACTAATGACATGCATGATTTTCTAGAAAAATTGGGTTACTTCTCCTTTACCACTAGGCATTATTTTTGCTTCCATCACGATAAGCTCAGCTTCTCGCTTAGGCTTTTTATTTGTTGTGGTGTGTCTTCATGCTCAATTTGAATGTTTTAAAAAACGCTGGTAATGCAATTGAGGGACATCATGATATGTTCGGATTATCTGGACGCAGATTAGGTTTCGATCAAAGGAGAAATGATTTACCCTAATTTCAATTGCCTACATTGTATCATCTAAGAACATAATTATTGTTGTTACACCGACAGTTTTGGGACCAACGATTTCAATGATAGATATGAACGATGATTTAAATGATCAACTTGACTGAGATTAAGATTTATGATGGATTTTTAGTCAATTCTCTATTTTGGAGTTCAAGCATAATTAAGAGTATGTAACTAAAATGTTTGAATATGTTTATACTCGTGATAAAAATTGTACCCATCGTGGCCATTTACTAAAGGTCACTTCATGGATCTCTTCTCTTCTTAATTATGACTAAAACCATAAATGTTGAAACACTTTAGTTACCTTGTTCTATCTAATTTTTATGTGTCCTTGTCTCTCGGTTTACTACTAAGGATAAATCCATCACATTTCCTAAGCGATGCATTTCCTAAACCTTCACGGTGATTTGTTAACTAGCTAGAACCAAACAACTAGAAGAAAATCAAGAATAAATCTTTATACACTACAAGAAATATATACTTTCCCACAAAATTTCATGCATCAAATTGAGATTTGTCTACTAATTAACTTTTCCCACAAACCCATTTTTTGTAGGGCTATAATTTGTTCGAAATTTTCAAAAGTCGATAAATTGAGCCCACAAACATATACATTTTTCCGACAAAAAATTAGTCGGGCAAAGTATATCTTTACAGAAAAAAAAGAAGACTAATTTGTAGGATAATCTGAGAGGAAAATTTTCGATTTTTTTTAATTTTTTAGTCCACAGATTATGTTAAAGGAAAAGTATAATAAATAGAAATAAAATATATCACAATTAAAATAAAAATCAAGACGTGAACACCTTCAATTAGAAAATTTTCCTCTTCCTTCTTCCAATTTCCTCATCTTCCATCTCCGCGCCTTCCCACTCCACCTTCAATTAAAAATTTCACCTGCTCTCGAATCAGCCAGAGCCACCACCGCCGACCTCATCACGTCAACCGTCAACCATTCCTACACGTTCGCTTTATGCTCTTAAAATATTTTTTCTCATATTTAGCCAATAAAATTAGGATATTATGAAGAAAATAGGTATTTTTATTTTGAAATTAGAAGTAGAGTTTTGTCTTATTGTTTTGTTTTTATTTTAGTTATTAAAATTGAAATTTCATTTAGAGTTGTTCTTCCTTCCGAGAATCAGTTTCTTGTTGATAATGGGACGGACCATGCCAATTATTCTACAAAATGATAATGGGCCATGTCCTCTTGCTATCTGTAAATTTATTTTGTCTTTCCACCCACCCACCCCACCCTAGGGCTTATAAGCTGTTTATATGTTTATTTTATATTTGTGTATTTATGTTTGTTTGCAATAATTGTAAATAGTTAAGTAATTTGATTAATTGAGAAACCAGAAATATGTACACTAAATGTTTTTCCCTATTTATGCTTGTTTCAAATAATTGGAAATAGTTAATTAATAATTTGATCAATTGAGAAGCAAGTAAACCAAAAACTTGGCTATTATTGCACTACTGAAACAATGGATTATTTGACTTATTTATTCGTAAATTCTCTGGCCTTGATATGGATATATATTACAATTTGGCTCTTCTTCTGCTGCAAGGGATTATAGGCTCACTTATTTTAATCCACTTTTATGCGGTTGTATGAATTGAATTGATATTGTATATGGTAGTAGAGGAAAAGGAGGAATCAATCTCCATAAAAAATTAAATGTAAGCACGTACTAAAATTATTCACTAGCATGAGTATTTTCCACACTTATAATCATACATATATAACTACTATGAGTTCACTACTTTTTGCCCTTTGAATTCAATTTTAAGAAAATGTCATTTTCAATGAAGCTTATGAATATTAATTGGGAATTATGGATTGTATAAAATATGGTTAGAAAATTGGTCATTTTATTGAATCGTTATAACTGAATTTTGAATTATTATTTGCTAGATAGAGAATGTTATCTGCTCACTTGTCATTTTAAATTTTATTTTTCGTGGTCGAAACTAAGTATTGTGGTCCTTTAAATTTGTTTAACTCTACAATGTTCCATAATTGGATTTTTGTTGCTATTAGTTTCACATTTTATGTTCGAGCTATTATTATTGTGTGAATATTAATTTATGTAAATTAAAATAAATTTATGAAAATAAAAAAAGTATTTGAAATATTATTAAAACTTTTGAAAAATATTTAAATTATTTTAAAAGTAATAAAAATAATAAAATGGAGAAATGGAGAAAATAGCAAAATTGAATTGAACAAAGGATTAAATGAATTCAATCAACCTACTAATTTATTTGATTTTATTATTGTCAAATGTTATAAATAATATAAGCGTATTGAAACTATTTTATCACTAATTTTAAAGCACTTACACATTTGGACATTCTATTACCAACGTCAATGTAAAGGCCAATCTAATAATGTTACACTCTCGTGAGCAAGCACGACATTAATGAAAATGCCACCTACATGAAAATGGAGAAATTGAGAAAATAACAAAAATTGGAATTGAATGAAGGATGAACTCAATTCAATCAACCTATTAATTCATTAGATTTTATTAATGTCAAACATGTATAGATAACATAGCGTAATGAAACCATTTATTCACTAAATTTTGAAGCGCTTACACATTTAGATGTTTGGTTACCAATCAAGGTAAAAGGCCAACTTCACAATGTGACACTCCAACGTAGCAATCACAATATTAATGAAATTGACCTAAATGAAACCTTCCAATCGAAGATAAATTGCCCAACTCTAAATAACATTTTCTTCTTTCATTTAAGCTCCAAACTTCAACCCCAGTTCAAATTCAACGACATGGAAAGTATCAGTTTGTTGGGCAAATATTGAGTTCGACAATTATCAAGTTTACTTGCCAAATCGAGATAAAGGTTGAATGTTGATCTAAAACTTATCGAGTTTACTAGATGTTCTATTTGTAATATACCCATTTCACGGCTACTCTATTCAATTCAATTCTCTTTCAAACCGCCATGTCTATCCTTAGTCTTGACATCTTAATCGGTCCAATAACAATTTTGAATACAATAACTACACACAACTCGGTCATATATATAATTTATTTTCTTCTTCTTTAAGTATATATGTCGATCCACCTTGTAGCAGAGTGAAGCAAATGATCAAATGGTGTAGCCACACTCACTAGCTAAACTTGCTTGTTGATTAATTCCAAATACCCCTAGGTTCATCGAATATTTGTGGATCAATCCTACGTTTGATTCTTAATTAATTTAAGTATATTGTTTGATTCGAATTAATTATAGTCATCTTATTTTCAAATCATTGTTCAGATCACGAGTAACATGTGAACCAAACTTTTAAGTTACATTAATTTATTATTTGAATAAATCAACTATATTTTTAAAATTGAGACTATCCTCCAATGGGCAAAACCTAATATTGCAATATCGTGAGAAGAACGGAATGCCGCTTGTAAAGCTCTTTCATCGAGTACACAATCATGACAAGACTGAGGAAGAAGCCCCGACTAACACTGTGCCAACAATTGTGGTAAGACAGGGGTCAAGTGTTCTTTGGAATGACTAGGCGAAAAGGCACGTATGTGATAAATCGGGTTGAAAGTGAAAGTCAAAATCGGCGGAATGGCCAAACTCATGTATAGAGCTAGAGAGCGAGAACAAGAAGGAAAAGAGCTTATTCATGCCACACATTCAACGAATTATTGTGATTAATTCATTTACTCCAACAATACCCCTCAAAAAAAATTCTCACTTCATCACTAAGAATCATTGGCAATTTAATTTCTCAATTACAAAGAAACCAGTACATCATCTGATCAAATGCACTCTGGTATTTGATGAAAGGACTCCAAAAATTGATCAGATGCTGCAGAAATTTCATAATACACAACAACTAATGTCTTAGAATAGGCATATATATCAAGAATCCCATTTCAGATTTCACAAATATTAGAATCCCATTTTCACAAATTTCTCGGATTTCACAAATATCAGAATCAAAATCCCATAATTAACCTACATAATTAGTTCAAACAAGATGGGAGAAAATTAAAATAATCATTCAATACATGAATATTTACCTGACTTCCAAACATGAATAGAATGCTTCGGTGATAGAACAATTGAAGAATTTGAGAAAACTAGCAGGTTTTGCTAATTTACGGGTTAAAGAAAATGATGAGAGTTTGATTTATAAATTGGGGTTTCAGAATGTTGATATGGTAGGATTTGGTGGTAGTGGATTGGGAATGGAGAACTATAGTAGTTCTCCTTGAGAGAGAGAGAGATAGATATTCCTGGAGAATTTTTGGACCTTAGGAATTTGGCGCCTTGGGAGATGGAAACGTGAAAATCTTATGTGTGTGTGTGTGTCATATATGTGTGTGTCTATATATATATATACATACACACACACACACACACACTAGTACACTAGTATATACATATGAAACCTTTGTTTGAGGGGAGTTTGATTTTGATGAATATGAAGAACAATATGGAGAAATTGATGAATTGAGAGAGATATATGGGTTTTGATTTGAGAGGATGAAGACATAGTGACGGACAAAGAAGTACTTTTTTGTGCTTCTAGCGGAGTAAACCTCCATACGGTCGGTGATAATATTCTTGAATTGTTTTTTAGGGTAAATAAATGAAATTTCATGATGACAAAAGTATTTAAAAAATTTCAAACCGACTATATCCTTTTATAACTGTGTGTTTTATTAAAAAAATAAATTATTTCAAAACAATGTTAGCATATTCCTCAACGTCTTTGATTTTTTTAGTCGTAAGCATGTTGATAATACCTTGTATATCGATCTATGGAAAAAAAATCCACTACCCCGAACAGGAAAACTTCATCGCCTTGTTGGGTTGGTGCGATTGGATGTGACAAAGGCGGAACGAGTTTTTTTGCTCCGTCTTGGGATCAAGGTGGGTTTGGGTACTCCGCCTCGTCTCGTTTAAATAAAAAAGTAAAATAAACGAGACGGATACCCCCAAACCCACCATGCCCAAAACTTAACCGGGGGAATGAATGAATCGGAAGGAAAATTCCTGGCAAGGTGGTACATAGAATGGCCGAACTACACCGAATCCATCTCGTTGCCAATAAGAGTGAATGAGCCCATTTTGATAGAGCGAGACTTGACCGAGCTATAAGTGTACGGGTCATTAATACACTAACATTATATATTGTAGTACAAGAAGGACATAATTCAGTATTACTTATAATGCGAATATAAAATTTTTTTATAGGAAAATATGAATTTCATCTCATTATTGAGATACGTAAATATTCATTTTACTTGCTTTGAATTTATACATGTATCTATATTCCTCTATCATTTAAGAATCGAAGAGGCAAAGGGTAATCTTCTTGCTTTATTTTCAATGTTCTATAAAGCGTAAAGTGTGGCTAGGCGTGGAGATCGAGCTTCAAGCTTTTCGAGCCTAAATGAGACCTAGGCAAGACCGAGCTTTATTTATGGTCATCGAAGTCCAGCTCATGTGTAGTAATAGGTAGGGATGATAACGAGGCGGGAGTAAGTGCAATTTTTAGTTAAAATCTTGACTTCACACTCGAATTTTCACAAATGTCCACTTTTAGTGGTCAAAATAGGTGCAAAACCCACACTTATCACTTGGAGTTGTCAATGAAATATACTTTTGTCTATTTTTATTCGTTTAGGTGAAAATTCAAGTATAAAATCAATGATTTAATTGAAAGTGTGCTTATTTTGACAACTAAAATTGCACTTATTTTGGCCACTTCATTGTCACTTCAACTCACCTTAAACTTATTGATTTTATCTTCTTTATCATCCTCCAATGTTTGACTCTTGATATTCACTTCAAAAAAAACTCAATTTCTTTTCTACTCATTTTCTTCTTTAATTTTTGAACTCTATCAAACCTACATTGTTCATCTATATTTCTTGTCCACCTGTGTTCGGGTTTCGTTGCAACTGTGATTTTTGTTGGGAGAGTATGTTATAGTTATTCCAGTCAATTTTCACTTTCACTAATTTTAGGTACTTAAACCTCTTTTGGGGTATATGTGAACCTCTTATGGGGTTATCTGGTTAGTTATGTCTTACGGTCTCTTCAAGAGTACAACATCCTTAATAGAATCATGTTAATTATTTGCTCTCCCATAGATATGACAATAGTTAGTAGTCCTCAGCTATTTGGGGCGTAGATCTCATAGGTCTGTAACCTAATGGGCAAGCCATTGCTAAGCATGCCATTGTGGCCATTTGGAGGACCAAAGTTTGAAGATGTAAAAAGTTGAAGGACTTAAGATGCAATTTTTGGAGAAATTAAATGAAAGATACATGAAATTTTGGGGACCAAAGTGTAAAGATGTAAAAGATCAAGGACCTAAGATGTAATTTTTGTAGGACTTAACTGAAAGATAATTAAAAATATAGAGACTAAAGTGAATATTATATAAAGTAAATGGACTACCATACAATAAATAAAAGTCTATTGTATGCCACGTCATCATACCACACCATTTCAAGTTGGAATCTTTAAGGAGTGACCGTTTGAGAAAAAATATATACTTTAGAGACCAAATACTACAACATTTGAACTTGAGTGACCGTTTTAAATTTTAAGGTAACTTAAGTGACCATTAGTGAAATTAACCCTACAAAATTGGATTCTAACTCTTATGTTATTATATGTTAATACCAATGTTTGGGAAACTGGACTGGACAGGCCGATTTGATCGGAAAAACTGGGAACCGACCTTAAAATCGATTTGGACTTGTAAATAAACCGTACACCGAAGAATCGGACCGGAAACTGGGTTTTGGAGCGGTTCAACCGCGAACCGGGGTCGGAATAGTGAATGGTTAAACCGATCAGTGGTTATTTTAGGTCAAAATCAAAATTTATTCTCAAATTTCACCCGTTTTCTTGTTCTTCCGCTGAGGCGATGCACAAACATCATCTTCTACTTCCAATATCTTCATATCTTCTCCATTTCTGTTTGGAAATTATTCCTCACTTTATCATTGTCAACATTTCTTGTGGTCATGGAATCTTGAAAGCGCCAGCAGAAAATTACATAGAACACACCATAAAGAAATAGAGAGAGGAAATGAACACAGCTCGTTGTCTCAGCACCCATTATACTCGCACCCACAACTCACCAAAAATTCAAGGACTCGGAGATTTAATGATGGGTTTGTTGCCATTTTTGAAATAAGACACAACTCGCTTCCAACCAAAGAAGAAATGTTAAACACCATTTTGAATATTTGGGTTATATTTGTTTGGTTATCTGGTATTTGCTATTTGGATTATCTGCTATTTACACTTTTCTTTGTTTGTCATTTTCAAGAAAAGGAAGGACAAGATCAAAAGTCAAAAGTGTGATGAATATTTGAGAGTTTGTTTTTAGTCTTTTTTACTTTACTGATCATGAATATTTGCACGTTATTAGGGTTTCAATTCTATTTAATGAGCCTCAATTGTTACATACTTTTTCTATATAAAAAATTAAAAAAATATGAAAAGTATATTTGAAGTTAAGTTTTGAGATTAATTTTGTCTATAAATATTAGTTTATTTGTAAATAACTTATTTTTGAAAAATTTGTGAGATTTATAGATTAATTTTTTTATTTTTTTAATTGAAACCTGTTCCATCGATTGATTAATTTCATGGAACTACTTGTGATCGCCGAGTGATTGCTTGACTCATTATGGCTCTCGCCAGTAGAGTCAGAGGAAGACTCAATGCTAGATTCGTTATTAGAGGAAATGACTACCTTAGGCATGGTAGAGAGATGAATTGGAGGTTACTTGAAACTACAAAGTCAGCCGAGCTATAAAAATAGAAGACGACAAAGGCTATATACTCTTTTGATAATTTCATGACCGGTTGTCAAAACAAAGCGCTCTGTCGAAGTGCCTTTTAGTGAGTGAGCTGCAAGTCATAAAATAATAGACGTTCCAAGTTTCAAAATCTTGAATGAGATTGGGCCATTTGATGAAATTGAAAACAAGTGAGATATTTACCAATTTGTGAGATTGGGCTTGGATGGTCAGTCGACCGTCGAGGTACACCGATCGACGAGCTTGGATGATTGGTCGACCACCAAGGTAGATCGGATGACCTCTGTTTGAAAGGTCGGTCGACTGGAGATGGACGTTCGGTCGATGGCGAGTCCTCGGTCAACGACTATTGGAGTCCTCTGTCGACGACTATTGGAGACGGTCGGTTTAAGACACCCAACCAAGAGTCGAACTTTGGCTTGTTGGAGAGAAAGTGATTTTAGGGAGAAAGCTTTTAAGCCTTTGTGAATGAACCCAAAAATGAAGAAATCATCTACTTTATATAGAAAAAGAAAAGGCGGGTAGTGAAAGTTTGAAATTTTCAAATTTTTGTTAAGAAAGAAAATGCGGGAAATTGAAAATTTTGAGACCTTTTTTTATAAATTGAAAAGTTTGAAACTTTTTTTTTATAATATATATATATAATAATAATAATAATGATAATAATAATAAATAATTTAATTCATGTTAGCCTTTAAAAATGAAGTATTTTTAAAGAAACGATTACCCATTAAAAGGTAGTGAATGTCTTGTTCAAAGACCGATAAGCTAAACTTCGCCGAAAAATGAATGTTCATACTCACTAGTGATAGCAATCACTAATGAGTATGGGCTTATGATGATATTTATGTGTTCAATGTAGAGAGCCCAGCCAGGCGTTCAACGTATAGAACTAAAGATTGAGGGACTAGAAAGTTGAGAGCTCTATGTAATACTTCGATCGACACGAGGCGTCGAACAACCCTCCTGCTTGGGCTCGGTCGGCCAGTTTGAAAATAGGTTGTGATACCCAAAGATTTTTCACGTGTACGATATCCGACAGTTACAACATAAAGATACTCTCGCCCCGTTCACTCTACCTTTTCAGGGATGAAGACACGTGTCCCCCTGATGAGTCGGGGTGTTTGCCACGTGGACGTAGAGAAATTGTCTATAAATAGCATATCGATTTTATTCCAGGTATTCTCTCAGAAAAACCTTTTTATTACATATACTCTACATAACTCTCCAATATATTTTATATTTTTCTCCTACTAACTCTTACACTGGAGTGGGAACGGGGAAGAAGAGCACCGCCACTTTTTTCAGGTTATAAACCGCGTGCGCCTCCACCAATTGAAGAAGAGATTGTGACTGATAACGTCAATGAGTAATCTCAAAGCATCCATAAACTCAAACAAAAATCCATCTTAACTAAGATTTTAAGAGCATTAAAAATTATAATATAAAATAAATATTTTAAACAACAACTTATGTTAAAACAGAGGAGGTGGCTCGTGGGCAGAGCACTATAAAGAAGGGATCAAATTTGACCAATAAGCTCATGATAAGCCTATTAGATGGCCTTGGGTCATTGGTGTATAAAATTTTTATATAGCATTATAGTTAGAGCTGACAAATGGGCCCAACCCGCCAGAACAGGGTCACACATGAAACTAGACTGGGCTGGCCCAACCCAGTTTTGTATGGGCCAGAAATATGCTAGCCCAGTCCAACCCATTGGCCCAACTTATCTTAATTTTCTTTTTTTTTTCCTTTTTTTTAAATAAATTTTTTATACAATCTAATACATTACATCAAATACAATCTTAGATAAATTTAGACTATATAGATATTTTTAAAAAGATTAATTTATAAAATTGGGGCTCTCATGTATTAGTTAATAGATAAACGTCAATTTTCTTTCAAAATAATATTTTTTTTTGTTAATTGTAAACTATTTGTAGACACTTTTTTTTTATAAAAAATACAAATATTAAAAGCATGCTAGTCTTATTGTTTTAAGATATAAGCATGATTTGCTTAAATTAAAAAGTTTACTTATAAGTAAATTTAAAATAAATAATTTACTTGTCACACCAAATATATTTTGGATTGAAACTTAAATTAAACTAAATTTTAATTAAATCTAAACAATTTTATATTGGATCCTAAGATTTTTGAACTAATGTTTATTGGTGACTTTGGCTTAAATCATTTTAGATTGATATTGTTTGAATTATGTATTGGGGCTATTAACAAAATAAGTTAATTAGTGTTAATGAGCAAAAAAAAAATTTTTAAAATCAAAAAAAAAAATCAAAATCAAAATTGGGCCGGCCCAACTAGCCCCGGGCTAGATGGGCCGGGCCATCTTGGCCCGGTTTTATTTGGGCTAGGGCCAACCCAACTCAAGAAGGCGGGCTACAGGCCGACCCAATTTTGCCACCTCTAATTATAGTGTACATAAGTACATTGTCTGATGCAAATTCTTGTTGCATTGTTGGGTTGTGTCTTGGGAATTAGAAACTGAAAAACTGGATGCATGGTTAAAGTTGATGTTAAAGTATTTCTCAACAAAGTTAAAGTATTTTTCCACAAAGTTGACGTTAAATATTAGTAATTAATACTGGGTACATAAGACTATCATATATTGGTTTCATTTCTCCACAGATATAGTCTCCACAATGTTGACGTTAAATATTAATATTGTTCCCATTTAATGATTAATTTATTAGTAATTAATATTATATGTCATGTTAAGCACCCGTGCTTTATGTGTGTGTGTGTGTATATATATGCATCTACCTAGCAGCCGTCTTCACATAAGACACTAATTGAGTTTTAATAATTGGCTATTTCTTGATAAAAGAATTTAATTAATAATTGGCTAGTTCTTTCAACTGTGCATGTCAATTTCACTTGGGAAGAGTTTGGAACGAGAGAAAAACACCAATTTAAATAAATTGAACAGTAGAATAAAATAATTGTCCCGTCTCATGGGAATCTAACATAGGAGACAATCAAATAGAAAAATATAAAAGTAAATAATCTGTAATAGCAACAACACATGATTTAACGTTGTTCAACAATGTCTTCTATATGTCGACTCATGCAAGTCCAAATTAATCTTCCACTAGAATAAAAATAATAGGATACAGCATTCTCTCTTGATAACATTAGAGGCTCACAAAATCGTCAAGAATTGAAATATTCATAGTTTAATAATAGTTCTTCATCTATCAAATGGATTACTACGAATTGACAATAAAGAAAAAGAATTTAGAATCTCACGACAAGAACAAACAGAGAACAAGAAAGATACGATTGTAGAGCGCGTTGCTAAAAGTTTTCAATTAACATTTAAGACAAATCGATAATATTTTGATTTCCCAATCGTGTAGCAAAAGTCTTTGTATTAATCTCACACACGGACAAGTATTCATCCAATTTATAAGAGTAATACTATTCATAATCAGCAACGACCATAGTTAGTACATGTGTTGTCCCATTGTGGCATATATTTAATTACTCAATTTTAGTAATTAAAAAAAAAAAAAAAGTCAAATCGCTATTCATATCTTCATGGGATATTAAATATAGTGACTACCGGTTGTTGCTAACTACAAATAGCATTATTCGACTATAAAGCGGAATTTTGTATAAATCAAAACCTTTGGCCTACCTTTTTATTTGTATCAACTAGGCTTTAAGCAAATTACATTGGGGATTTTTTCATAAATGCATCGCTTTTCTAAAATAATTCCAAAATGTCATTTTTGTTATAAATATTTCCAAAATACTATTTTTTAAAAATAATTATTATAATTTCATATATTAATTACCAGCTGGTAATTGAATATCTAGAAAGAGAGGATTGTCTATTATTTACCTTAAATTGAGTATCAAATTGATTCTTTGCCGTGAATAACATCATTAATTACCGGATTTTATGCAAATTCATTTATTATAGAATCTTTTATTGTTAACTACTGAATCGAATCTTTAAAATCAGAATTGATTAGAATATATTTATGACAAAATCTTTTATTGTTAACTGTCAAATATATATTATTTGTATCAGAAATATTTGTAACAAATACAAACAAAACTCATGTTCTTTTCAATTTCAACATTTTGTAACAATCTGTGTTACAAATTGAGATGTAAAACATCAATGATACAGAATATCAATTCATTAACATGTGATGTGTAAAATAACATAATATAATCTTTAAGATATACAGTGGTACAAAATATCATTTATAACATTTGTACCAGACAGTAATACACAATATCATTTGTAACATATGTACCAGACAGTGATACGTAATATCATTTGTAACATCTGTAACAAACCGTGATACTAAATAGAAAATGTTACAACTGCAAAACCAACTCTAAATTTTCATAAGTTCGTATTAATATAGACATTGGACTCTAAAAAACCTATTGATATACACATCAGTATGATTTAGATAAGTAACACAATGCTAAATTTAACAAATAAAATTATTGATTTCATTATTTGTAATATATGTAACATCAGTGATACAAAATACCAGTTCATGTAACATGTGCTATGTAAAATAATATAATATAATCTGTAACATATTAAATAACATATTCAGTTATACAAAATATCATTTGTAATATTTGTGTTAGACATTGATACACAATATCATTTGTAACATTTGTATCATACAATAATACTAATCATAACTGTTACAAATACAAAACCAACTCTAAATTTCAACAACTTCGTTGTCTTTTTTGTTATTCGCCGGTGACAAGAAGTGTTCGACTCCGGTATGGTTTTTCCTCCAGGCGACGCTTGTTTTCGACCTTGTAATTCTGCGATCTGGAGTCTCCATAGTTCAAACGAGATGATGAATTGTGAAAAATGCACTTCGATTTAGAGATTTTGGAAGAAGATTTGCTGAGATTTTTGAAATAATTTGCACCGGTTAGTAAATGGGAAGTTTCTTCACGGTTTGGAGATTTTCACTTTATTTGACGCAGTATTCAAGGAAAGTTACATGCGGTTAATGGTAATTAAAGGTTTAAAACTATTTTTAATTCATTATTAAGTCATTATTAAATTAATTAATTTAATATTAAGAATGCAGTATTTATAAAATAAGTAAGTTAAATTGTTAGATTTAGAATTATTTTAAGTTTGGTAAGTAGTGGATGTAATTTTTACATTGTATGCTGGTTCTCCTTCTAATTACAATTACTATTGGGCCTTTGGTTTTAATGTGGGAGTGGTATAAGTTGGTAAGTGGGTAAGTAGAAGCTGCAACTGTGTTGATTTTTATTTAATTTTTTTTTATTTTAAACTAAACAAATGCTTAAATTTGTAAATTTGGAGGATGAAACTGTCAAAATACTTAATGTTATGTTTTTATTATGGGTGGTTATATTCACAACACATTTAATTATAAATACACCACATTTTAATTACATAAAAAGTTCTTAATTTTTATTTATTATCACATTTATGTCTTTAACTTTTTTTTCCATCATATCTTATATCTAACATTCTATTAATTAATATATCTTGTTCCTAAAAATGATTTTCTCTAAAAATTCTATCAGTCTGCTTTAAAATGAGGGACAAATATTTAATTGAAATCTTATATTTATTTATTTACTTATTTAAAAATACGAGGGAAAAATGAGTTTTTTTGTTCTTTCTCAATGAAAATTTTAGATGGGAACCGTTATGAGAGACAATATGTGCTATTTAAATGAAGGTTGATAATAAGAATATGATAGAAAAAACATTAGGGACATAAATGTAATAATAAGTAAAGTTTATAGACTTTTTATACAATTTAAATATGGTGGACTTATAGAAAAATGTGTGTGAATATATTTAGCCTTTTATTATTGTTAAATATTTCTATTTATTTAACTAATTTTGAGTTTGATTTAAAGTGTTTGACTCTTAATTTTTTACTTTTTTATGTTAATATTCGGATAGAATTTTAAAACACCGTAAGAACTTGTGGCTCCTTATGATATGTTTGGTAGTATTGATGATATGATAACCACTTGATAAAGTTATACTGTGGAAATTAATAAGTGCATTTACTATGTATTTTTACACGTGGATGAATGGAGGAACAATGGACTTGACTCGTATAAATATCTCAGAATGCAACAATGTAAATTGTTGTTCATTTGTCAAATATAATAGAGATGGGAGAAGAACATTTTCAATAGAATTGTGGATTAAAAAATTATAGTTCACATGTACAAGAGAGAATTGGTAGATAAATTATAAAAAATTAAATAAATAATAATTAATACACATTTCGATAAAGATAAATTATAAAAAATTAAATAAAAGAAAACTAGCAGATATTTTCATGAACATTAATTATTATAAAAATAAGTAAAAAATATCTATCACGTCGTTCACATTTAGACCATAGAATTTGAAATGATGTGACACTTTTTTAATACAATTCACAACTAGTTTTTAACCCGTGTGATGCAAGGGAGTTGTGTTCTCTGATAGTGATTTTTTAAAAAAAAAATTAAGAAAGTTTATTGGTTATAATCAAATCAAATACAAAAGCATCATATAAATAACATGTTATTAAATATTGTTGCTGAAACTTTAAAAAACAACATAGCTAATCCAAATTTTAGAAAACTTCTTTGAACACCACATTTGTTGTTGAATTGGTTAGTTCTTTATCTCTATCACAGATTAGTATATTCAATTCTAAACGATTTGTAATTCTAGAGACTACAACATAAAGTTGTTCATGACTAAAAACTAATTTTTTTTAGATAAAATCCAACATGCAAAAGAGTTTGTGCATAACATATACTTGTCCTTCATCGATCAATCCTATACTTGTAGCTTGTTGTTTTGTACTTCATATTAAATGTATTAATGAATTTTGACTTTGAATATTGGAAATAATTTTTTTTTAAATTGAAGCATTAAATGAATTAATTAAAAAATAAAAAAAATTGAAAAATTAAATAGTTCACTTCACCGTTGATTGCAAAAAAATTTATGCAGACTATCCTACTTTAATATATAATATAGACCGGTTTTGTCTAATGCCTCCGGTGGGAATCCTCTAAACAGCACCAATCAAAGAGGGAAGCTATTGGAAAATTCTGAAGCTTCTGGAGGGATATTTCAGTAATTCCATTGTTTCTTAACGTGAATAACAAGAGATTCAACAAAAAACACGGGATCGACACCACCGTAGGAAGCAAGGAGTATGCCGCGGGAAAACACCGTCGTTCCTCTACGGAGATATATTGCTACAGCATGCGTTTTTTTCACGTGCCTCATTTTGAAGTATTGTGGAGTAGGGGTGGACCGGGTGTCCCGGAGAGAAACCTTGTGATGATTTGGAGGCTTGTTGCAAGATCCACGACGAATGTGTTGAGAAAAATGGTATTTCCTTTACCACTAGGCATTATTTTGTTTTATCAATTTTTTAGTCAATATCTCACACATTTAGGTCTCTCGGACAAAGAAAAGAGATTCTTTTTGTAATCTGGTTTCTCGAAGATCAAAATAATTTTTATTTGAAATACCAACATGAGTTGCCATCTCCCGATGGTTATATGGTTAATGGCCTCAATGGTACGATATCTAGTTGTGGATTCTATATGTGCAAGTGTTCTTAGACATATAATATGGCTTTATGGAATTACATGACCAACTTCGGTAAGTATGAACTATTAAGAGTTATAATGAATACATGCAGAATGTGTATAAACAGGGATGTGAAAAAAGAGGTGTCCTACATAGAAAAGGTTTTTTGAGGATGCACCTACAATTGAAGCCAATAGATGAAAAAGCTTAGACTTTTGTCTATTCGTAGAAATTCTAAAGAAATCTCATAGACTACCACAACTAATGACATGCATGATTTTCTAGACATCTTGGGTTACTTCTCCAGATGTAGGTTACCCCATCAATTCTCTAAGATGATAAAAATACTTAGATCTATTTGCTTTGTTTTAAAAAAGTTACACTCAATATTTTTAGAATGTAGAAAATGTGCTCACGTACATTTTCTGAGCTTGTGTTTAGGCTTTTTCTTGATTTGTTGCAGTGTGTCTTCTGATGCTCAATTTGAATGTTTCTAAAAAACGCTTTTGGTAATGCAATTGAGGGACAGCATGATATGTTTGGATTATCTGAATTAGATTAGGTTTTTGATCAAAGGAGAAAATGATTTACCCCAGTTTCAGTTGCCTACATTGTATCATCTAAGAACATAATTATTAAGTTGTTATTACCTGATAGTTTTGGGACCAACGATTTCAATGATAGATATGAACGCATGATTTAAATGATCAACTTGACTGAGATTAAGATTTATGATGGATTTTAGTCAATTCTCTATTTTGGAGTTCATAAGCATAATTAAGAGTATGTGTAACTAAAATGTTTGAATATGTTTATACTCGCATAAAAAATTGTACCCATCGTGGCCATTTACTAAAGGTCAGCTTCATGGATCCTCTTCTCTTCTTAATTATGACTAAAACCATAAATGTTGAAACACTCTTTAGTTACCTTGTTCTATCTAATTTTTATGTGTCCTTGTCTCCTCGGTTTACTACTAAGGATAAATCCATCACATTTCCTAACTGATGCATTTCCTAAACCTTCTACGTGTGATTTGTTAACTAGCTAGAACCAAACAACTAGAAGAAAATCAAGAATAAATCTTTATACACTACAAGAAATATATACTTTCCCCACAAAATTTCCATGATCAAATTGAGATTTGTCTACTGAATTAACTTTTCCCACAAACCCATTTTTTTGTAGGGCTATAATTTGTTCAGAAATTTTCAAAAGTCTGATAAATTGAGCCCACAAACATATACATTTTTTCCGACAAAAAATTAGTCGGGCAAAGTATATCTTTTACGAGACAAAAAAGAAGACTAATTTGTAGGATAATCTTGAGAGGAAAATTTTTCGATTTTTTTTTTTAAGTATTTTTAGTCCACACATTATGTTAAAGGAAAAGTATAATAAATAGAAATAAAATATATCACAATTAAAATAAAAAATCAAGACGTGAACACCTTCAATTAGAAAATTTTCCCTCTTCCTTCTTCCAATTTCCCTCATCTTCCATCTCCCGCGCCTTCCCAGCTCCACCTTCAATTAAAAAAATTTCACCTCGTCTCTGAATCAGCCACTGTAGCCACCACTGCCGACCCTCATCACGCTGCTCACCGTCAACCATTCCTACACGTTCGTTTTATGCTCTTAAAATATTTTTTTCTCATATTTAGCCAATAAAATTAGGATATTATGAAGAAAATAGGTATTTTTTATTTTGAAATTAGAAGTAGAGTTTTGTCTTATTGTTTTGTTTTTTATTTTAGTTATTAAAATTGAAATTTCATTTAGAGTTGTTCTTCCTTCCGAGAATCAGTTTCTTGTTGATAATGGGACGGACCATGCCAATTATTCTACAAAATGATAATGGGCCATGTCCTCTCCTTGCTATCTGTAAATTTATTTTGTCTTTCCACCCCACCCCACCCCACCCCTAGGGCTTTATAAGCTGTTTATATGTTTATTTTATATTTGTGTATTTATGTTTGTTTGCAATAATTGTAAATAGTTAAGTAATTTGATTAATTGAGAAACCAGAAATATGTACACTAAATGTTTTTCCCCCTATTTATGCTTGTTTCAAATAATTGGAAATAGTTAATTAATAATTTGATCAATTGAGAAGCAAGTAAACCAAAAAACTTGGCTATTACTTGCACTACTGAAACAATGGATTATTTGACTTATTTATTCGTAAATTCTCTGGCCTTGATATGGATATATATTACAATTTGGCTCCCTTCTTCTGCTGCAAGGGATTATAGGCTCACTTATTTTTAATCCACTTCTTTTATGCGCGGTTGTATGAATTGAATTGATATTGTATATGGTAGTAGAGGAAAAGGAGGAATCAATCTCTGTAAAAAAATTAAATGTAAGCACGTACTAAAATTATTCACTAGCATGAGTATTTTCCACACTTATAATCATACATATATAACTACTATGAGTTCACTACTTTTTGCCCCCCTTTGAATTCAATTTTAAGAAAATGTCATTTTCAATGAAGCTTATGAATATTAATTGGGAATTATGGATTGTATAAAATATGGTTAGAAAATTGGTCATTTTATTGAATCTGGTTATAACTGAATTTTGAATTATTATTTGCTAGATAGAGAGAATGTTATCTGCTCACTTGTCATTTTAAATTTTATTTTACGTGGTCGGAAACTAAGTATTGTGGTCCTTTAAATTTGTTTAACTCTACAATGTTCCATAATTGGATTTTTTGTTGCTATTAGTTTCACATTTTATGTTCGAGCTATTATTATTGTGTGAATATTAATTTATGTAAATTAAAATAAATTTATGAAAATAAACAAAAGTATTTGAAATATTATTAAAACTTTTGAAAAATATTTAAATTATTTTAAAAAGTAATAAAAATAATAAAATGGAGAAATGGAGAAAATAGCAAAAATTGGAATTGAACAAAGGATTAAATGAATTCAATCAACCTACTAATTTATTTGATTTTATTATTGTCAAATGTTATAAATAATATAAGCGTATTGAAACTATTTTATCACTAATTTTTAAAGCACTTACACATTTGGACATTCTATTACCAACGTCAATGTAAAAGGCCAATCTAATAATGTTACACTCTACTGTAGCAAGCACGACATTAATGAAAATGCCACCTACATGAAAATGGAGAAATTGAGAAAATAACAAAAAATTGGAATTGAATGAAGGATGAACTCAATTCAATCAACCTATTAATTCATTAGATTTTATTAATGTCAAACATGTATAGATAACATAAGCGTAATGAAACCATTTATTCACTAAATTTTGAAGCGCTTACACATTTAGATGTTTGGTTACCAACGTCAAGGTAAAAGGCCAACTTCACAATGTGACACTCCACTGTAGCAATCACAATATTAATGAAATTGCCACCTAAATGAAACCTTCCAATCGAAGATAAATTGCCCAACTCTAAATAACATTTTCTTCTTTCATTTAAGCTCCAAACTTCAACCCCCAGTTCAAATTCAACGACATGTGGAAAGTATCAAGTTTGTTGGGCAAATATTGAGTTCGCCAAGCAATTATCAAGTTTACTTGCCAAATCTTGAGATAAAGGTTGAATCAGTTGATCTAAAAACTTATCGAGTTTACTAGATGTTCTATTTGTAATATACCCATTTCTCTTGGCTACTCTATTCAATTCAATTCTCTTTCAAACCGCCATGTCTATCCTTAGTCTTGACATCTTAATCGGTCCAATAACAATTTTGAATACAATAACTACACCACAACTCGGTCATATATATAATTTATTTTCTTCTTCTTTAAGTATATATGTCGATCCACCTTTTATAGCAGAGTGAAGCAAATGATCAAATGGTGTAGCCACACTCACTAGCTAAACTTGCTTGTTGATTAATTCCAAATACCCCTAGGTTCATCTCGAATATTTGTGGATCAATCCTACGCTTTTGATTCTTAATTAATTTAAGTATATTGTCTTGATTCGAATTAATTATAGTCATCTTATTTTCAAATCATTGTTCAGATCACGAGTAACATGTGAACCAAACTTTTAAGTTACATTAATTTATTATTTGAATAAATCAACTATAATTTTTAAAATTGAGACTATCCTCCAATGGGCAAAACCTAATATTGCAATATCGTGTGAGAAGAACGGAAATGCCGCTTGTAAAGCTCTTTCATCGAGTACACAATCATGACAAGACTCGAGGAAGAAGCCCCCCGACTAACACTGTGCCAACAATTGTGGTAAGACAGGGGGTCAAGTGTTCTTTGGAATGACTAGGCGAAAAAGGCACGTATGTGATAAATCGGGTTGAAAGTGAAAGTCGTCGAAAACTGGCGGAATGCTTTACTTGAGTGAGACAGAGGAGAGTGGATTTTCGTGTGTAGTGGTGAAATCCGGAGATCTACGAAGAACATGTGAAAAAAATTAATTTTATGATTATAAATTTTTTACTTGAGAAATTAAAATAAAATTCCTTTAAAAAAAAGAAAGAAAGAAAACAAGAGGACTATAGCCCAACCAAAGGGTGTATGAACTACGCCCAACCCAAACTTGGTCAACCCAAAATCAAATCATGGAATGGTGTTTGAATGGCCGGGTCACCCGGCCATTTTGGAAAAATGGTCGTTGACCCATTTTGATGTGTAAATTACCAAATGTAATCTTGTCTCTTTCCCCACTTATAATCATTTTAAACGATTTCAAATTCATTTGTCTGTGAAATAAGAGAAGATTTCAAGGTTAGAATCTAACCCATTTCAATGTAAGAATCCAACCCATTTTATTTGTGTAAGAAATTTCATTACAAAGTAGAAATTCATCATTCTCTAACTTCTTCTTTTAATTCACGGTAGAAATTGTGGATTTTGTAGTATAAATCATGAAAATTTGTATAAATCTGAGTATAAATTGTGATTTTTACTTTAAATTTTTGCAAATCTGAGTTTATTTGAAGTGAATTAATTGAAAAAATTAGTTATAATTGTATAAATTTACGTTAACAGACTCATAGTCTGATAACAGATATTCACACATGGTCTTTAAACATGTGTGAACAACTGTTAAGGCCAAAATTGGCCTTAACAGGCTCCAAGTCTGTTAACAAAAGTTTTGTTAATAGACACCTGTTAACAAACTCATGGTCTGTTAACCGACTATCTGTTAACAGATGGCAGGTCCGATTTTGGGCCGAGGCGAGTGAGGTGACCACCTCGGGCCCAAAACCAAAAGGGACCCATTTTATTAAAAATAATAATAATAATAATTACAGCAGTTAAGGCCCAAAGGCCAAAACCTAAAACCAAAATAAAGTTTGAAAAAATTAAAACAAACCAAATCCAATATTGGCCCACAAACCAAAACCAAGCCCAACAAAAAAAAAATTCTTCTTATTTCATATCACAAATCCATACACACAAAGAAATGAGCAATGGCGCAAGACATTCTACGGCAACAATTCTTGATCCTTCCTTAATCCTTCTCCATTGTCCTTAAATAAAATTCGTCCATTGTCCGTAATTTGTCCAAGAAGAATATTTCGCTCCATCTCGTTCTCGATCCCGTAAGCGTGTCGGTACTCCTTTTTTTTTTGATCTCTTTCTTAATGGGTATTGAATTAGAATAATGATTAATGACTAATATATGTAAGAAATTACTCAAATTAGCAGAAAGATAAAGAAAATAAATATTTTATGGTATTTTTCTTAATTTCGCATTTTATTTAGTCCAATAAATATGATTTTTTTTTTTTCGCATTATTTGGAATTTTGAAACGAGCAGGACTAAATTAATCACAAGAACAAAGTTTTTTAGGATGTGTACTTAATTCATGGACACATTGACTTAAAGTTGCTTGTGTGGTTTTAAATTTGGAGAGTGAACACCGATTTGTGAACAACCTGTTATTTTCAATCGGTGATTTGTATGGAATCTTGATTTGATCCCTTCATATATATAATGCTTTTTTCCTACATTGTTAGATTTGTTTAAGTAGAAGTGCTATATTTAGGATCTTAATTCTTTATCTGCTTTTATATGACTTGGGATAAAATTATTCTAGATACTATTTTAATTCATGAAATGCTTTTATGGTTTAAAATTTTTAATTTCATCTCAAATTTTGACTTAATTTTAGGTTTAAAACCTCCAAGAAGAAGAAGTTGTGTGGTTTTTCACTTTTGTCATTTCATAATTGCTGCTCAAATCTCACTATCAAGTAAGCGATGGCTATCCCTCATTTATTTATTGACTTAGTAGAAATAGTAGAAATATGTTAATTGATTATAATATAATTTTTTTGTACAATATATTTTGTTTGTTATTATTTTTTTTTCAATTTCCAATATTGCAATTAGTTCCATAATAGCTTAGTAAATTTGAGAGTCCATTGAGAGGCCTAATTTACGAACTTCGCCCTCGCCCCGAAAATCTCGAACCGCCCCGACAAATGATAACATACCGACCATCGATTATCAGATGGCCGGTTATGTATGATCCGTTAACAATCGTGAGTAAGTAAAGGGTATTTATGGCTTTTATGTATAAAAGAAAGTTTAAAACTTATTTGATATAAGTTAGCTTTCTTCTGCGATCTTGCGAGGTTTGCACGGCCATTTAAAAAACTCACCCAAATCAAATCATGCCTCTCTCATAAATAAATTTCTCTCTCGCCAGAAAGGGTCTTCTCCTTCTCTCGCCCTGCAGTCGCCGGACTTGCCACCCACCGCCGGCCAATGCACCACCACTGACTAACCCTCTTCAGGTAAGCTCTACTTTTGTAAAACTTTTGGGTCTATTAATTGAAAAACTGACAACCCTAAAAGATAAATCAATCTGAAATTTTTGTCTCTCTCGCATCTCGGATCCATTTGACACCCACAGTTGAAGTCGCCACCACCGCCGGAAAACCCATGAATGCTTCAGGTCAGCTCATTTTTCGTAAAATTTTATAGTGGTACAAAATATTAATGTGTTGAAAATTTAGAAAGTTCCAATTTTATGTATTGAAGGAGAGGAGACTATTTGTAAAATATATATAGTTGGACAAATCTATAAGGTTTTCTTTGTGCTGCTATGCCTTTTGTAAAGGCAAATTTCTAATTACGATATTGATCATTGAAATTGTGGTATTTGTAGTTAATTTAGTTATCAGAAGATCAATTATCTATTCATATTCAATTATACGGGTTGCTAAATTGTTTTATTGAGAACATTGCTTACAAGATCAAAAACATGACATGTTTAACTTTGCTATTGTATATTTCTTACCAATGAAACAGGTATCTTATTAAATGAACATTTGTGCAAATACATGGTCACACATGTAGTTTCTTCAATTATATTGTCTTCTCTACATTAGATGGGGGTGGCAATGGGGTCAACAAAAATAGGTGAAATGATGCATCACATGCTTGGTACTTCAATGTGTTTCAAAAGATGTACTTCTCTTTTTCTGTCCTTTAGCCAAATTGAGATGTTCTCATGCTCAAGATAGGATTTTTTTTTTAAATGCAAACTTTGTTATGAGACTAATTAAT